>CAMXCT020003535.1:267043-499543 GCA_947184155.2 Cladocopium goreaui | reverse complement strand
CAAAGAATCCAGCAGCTTTCCACTCCAATGATGGCTGCACTTGTGGCTCCATGACAGTAGCAATTGCAATGGAGGCAATGACACGAGCCACGGACATCAAGGACAGCTTGGCAGACATGGACATGTCGTTGAAGCCCTTCAACTTGGCATCGGAAAGCACTGCGGCATAGCAAGAGACACCCACCTTGAACAGCACCATGGCCTTAGTCACTTAGTCAAGGCGGGCAGTTTCCGTCCTCAGGATCACTCCACCAAACATCAAACACTGACAAACACCAATATCCACTTAAGAAAACATCACAAACAAATGCTTCAAATGGCTACATCACTTGCATTCACTTGCCACATCACTCATAGAATGTCATAGAAACTGAGAATCTATCCATATCTATCCATATCTATCCATATCTATCTGTAGCATTCTGTAGCTACAAATAAATCACTTCCGAGGTGCCACGCCCATCAATGGGATGCCCGAATCGTCCCCATCGGATGTTGTATCCACCATGACGAAGGCGCTGATGGCCAAAGTTGCAGCCACAAGGACGCTCCACTGCAGGTCACCTCACTGCAGGTTGAGCGTTGGAAATTCCGGAGATGGGGGTAAGATGGGTTTTAATATGCTTTAAATATGGTTTAAACGTGGTTTAAACGTGGTTTAAATATGGTTTAAATGTGGTTTAAATATGGTTTAATGAGGGATTTCAGGCAGTGAGTCACTGGGTTCGATGGGCGTGATTGAGTTGGGATGGGTTCGATGAGACATTTCAGGAGATGAGTAATTATAGATGTAATTAGTGCGTGAGACTCGTGGCGGCAAGACACAAACGACACCAGATGACACCAGCAGCCAACAGCGACTAATAGCAAATACAGTAACAGCAACCCTATGACTCGTGGTGTTTTCCAGTGACAGCAGTGGGAGCCAAGAAATGCTTTAAACATAGGCGGAACCAAGGCACTTTGCATTGTGCCCTTAAGGTACATCATCATGACAGCAGTGATCAAAAGTTTCGACTGCAGCAAGAGCTGATAGACGCCACCCGTCATGGCACCCATGGACAGCATCTCCAAGAAGTCGCCAAAGGCATACCACAAACCAATGACGATGAAGATGGAAGCACCTTTTGGAATCTCCCAGCAAGCCTTCACACCCTTCATGCCTTCCTCCTGCCACGCCAGGAAGTTCACGAAGAGCATGGAGAAGACTTGGCTCATGATGGCCGGGGAATTTTTGGAGTACAACATCTTCCCATCCACCTTGGAGTAGTCAATGACCATGGGATGCAATGCACGAGACAGCACGAAGATAACGAAAATGCCCATGGTTCCTTTTGCCGCTTCACCAGCCATGGCAAAAAGGACGAAAAAGATCGAAAAAAGATTGGGACTTGGAACTCGTCAGGACGACGTGCTGATGTGAAGATCCGGGCTGAGCCAAAGCCAAAAAAAAATGTGATGCACTGCCGTCAGATGCTGTGATCCATATGATCTCAAAAATGTGAGCCATTTATGATGTTGTGATATGATCTCAAAAAAAACCTAAGCAACAAGGAATTCATCAGAAATCCAGGAGATCGATGTAGATCCTGTTCTCCCACCATCCGCTGGAACCAGCTAAACATCAGCCATTCCCAGCGCGAACAAAACTGCGGTCTAGTAGCGGACTTCATGGGATTAGGTGCAGCAAACCTTAGCTGCAGAAGCTTTGGAACACTGACTAAGAGCTGATGGGTTTTTTGTTGATCTTGAGACATCCAAACACGCAATGCTTGGAATTTGTGCGTATGACCCAGATATATGCTGAAATACTACAGTATACTGAAACGCAAACGTAGAGCATGTTACTGGTAACGCTTCTGCATTGCAACATGCAACCCTAAACTCCATTCTTTGCAGGTGTTTGGCAAAACACTTGAAAGGAAGCTCTGTACCTCAACTTACAGGTTTCCAGTTTCTCAATGCGCAACCATAGTTAACTAAACATCAGTAAACAAATAAATATGTTACGTAAACATCAATCATAGTCTAGTAAACATCAATAAACATCCTGGTCCTGGTAAACATCAGTACTATGATATGTAAACATCGATGAGCTGATTTGAATCCCCTCAATCATGGCTTCCATGACCTCTTCCAGCAGCCCAAAGACAAGGGATCTTCATGAGAAGAGGACAGGGGCAGATCCTGTCGCTTCTCGTTGGCCATCGGTGATTCGAAATACAGCGAGCATATGTTTTAGCATGAAAATGTTTCTAACAATGGTCAAAGTATGTCAAAGTATGTCAAAGTAATCACAATTATCTAATATCCGTAAATGATGTTGTGATTACGTAATAGTTCAAATATGTTCCAAATCAAGAAAGATAATAACGAAAAAATATCATAGTATATCATAGTGATCATTAAATTCTTGTAAGTTTAAGTAAGTTTACTAAGTTGTAACATGTTGTAACACTTCTCCCCTCCTCTGGAACTTCGGTTTCCCGCCGATCTCGAAGTTTATGCCAAGCCTTGTTGGAGTCACAACTGTTTGATGCGAAAATGTTGTGCTTAAGTGAAAAGAAATGATTCAAAATACTCTAATTGAAATCATATGTAATCATATTAAATCATATTGAATCTATAATTAGATATATAGAATTATATAGATATATAATTAGTTCAATTTTCTGTCAAAACAGCTGCTCAACAATCTCACCATAAAGGTACCAGCAAAACCAGTTATCAAGTTTCAGGATTGCTAACCAAAAAGGCATCTCTTTGTATACAATGTATCAAGACATGTGCTGTCTCTGCATATACAGGGAGGTCATCAGTTTTTAGACACCTAATATCACCTAATCCAAAAACAGCTCATGCATCCAAACAAACATCTCAAAGTCATTAAGTACAAGATAGTACAAGTATCTCACACATCACTGTGTAAATTGATATACCCTCTGGTAAACTAACATAGCTATGGAAAATCACCATTTTTAATGGGAAAACTCACTATAAATGGCCATTTTCAATAGCTATTTTGACATAACCAGAGGGTAAATTCATCAATTTTTGAGGGACATTCAAAGCCAACGAAACGCGCCTGGTCTTCATCGGATCCATCGGATCTGGGTTTCGTGGCTTTCGTGGACTTTGTGGACTTCGACTTCGACTTGGGCTTGGAGAGCTGAGCAAAGGACATCAAAAATACATGGTTCATCCAGAAAATACATGGAAAAACCATGGAAAAACCCACGAAATACGGAGGTTTCACATGGTTTCACTGCGTACTTCGAGAAACAGCTAGCAACTTCGCAACTTCGCAACTCGTCCAGTTGCTAAAAAACTGACTCAAAGTGAAATGCGAAAGCTGTTGGACTGCCTTCTTCAGAGACAAGTCGTCCTCCAGGAGCGTGTCATTTCAACTTCCATGGCTTGAAAATTCGAAGGCAGGATTCTAGTAAGTCTACGTAACTCTAGTATACCCATCAGTGAAAATAGGGTACCTCAAAATCCTTAAAATCCCATGAAACCATTGGTTAATCATCATTTCCCAACTAAAAAGTGCCCTTTTGGGAGCAAAAAAAAAGGTCTGACATCTGTCCTGGTGTGCTGAGCTCCGCCTCTCACGGTGTCATCACCACCAACACATCAGGAGGTTTCAAGGAAAAAATGTTCCTTTGGTCCTACTCCCTGAGAAAAAAGTTCATCAGCTCAGACTGTGTCTTTTGCAAATTCAGAGGCCCTGGAATCCCTGGAACGGAAAGCGAACCGCTGCCACTGTGTGTGAGTAGAGATTGAGAATTGGGGATGCCCCATTGTTTTCCCCCACTATCGGATAGACGATTTTGGTGGAATTTGCTAGTCCATCTAGTCCGCTACAGAGATTTACACACAGCTCCAGCCTGCTCAATCCATTCAAGGAGCCATCAGCATGAACCTCGTTTTTTCCATTCAGAGCAGGACTTCGAATTTCGTCATGTCTGAAACTACAGGAGGAGAAGGCGACTCATGGTTTTTATATGGGGATGGGTCAAAACCTTGTACCCCTGGTGAACATCAAAATAGCTGGTAAATGGATGTTCATCCCACTAAAAACGGTATTAATAGATATTGATCCATAGCCATATATGTTTTTATCATGGGATCTCAACGAAGGTGCCCTGAAGCCGATCACCATCCAGGTGCCTCCACAAATTGCACCCGAGACTTCTCAGCTGAGATGTTTGAGTTGTGGAGCGATGTCAGAACCTGAATGCATCATACAGCTTCAAGTAGCCTCTGGTAAACATACAAAAAACTATGGAAAATCACCATTTTTAATGGGAAAATCCACTATTTTAATGGCCATTTTCAATAGCTATGTTAAATTACCAGAGGGTAGCCTGTATTTCTCACATTTCAATCTGCATGTCTCTGCTGCAAAATCATATTCAAGTGAACGAGCTTCCGTTTTTTAGTGCAGAAACTCTTGACGGACAACAAAATGACCCAGGCATCCAATCGTGAAAAAAAATGAGAAATGTGACCTTTTCTCTCAGAAGATCGGAAGGAACCGTTCCACGCCTCCACTCCCACGTTCGATATCACATTGATCAGCCTTAAAAGGGGGATACACATCCGCTTCACCGATCGAATGAAGCATCGCCACTGATGGCATGACATCGCTTAAAAAAGTGAGACTCGGCCACGGACCAGATGATTTTATGAAGGGTGACCTGACCCAGGGGCAGTCGAGATTAGAGGAATCATCAACATCAACATGCCACAGTCGAGATATCGCAAGAGACATGCAATGCATGTGGGGGTTGAAAGCATTGATTTCATCATTTATACTAGTAATGACTGTCAGATACTATCAGTATCTATCACTAAATTATCAGAATCTATCATATCTGATACGTAATTAAGTGTAAATTTATCTTATCACCTGCCAATTTATCTTATCTCTATCTACCACAGCCAGCATGGATTGGCATGGCGTGCACCTGGGACATGCCAATGGGCCGCCAGGAAAGGCCTGCATCCCTGGAGCCAAAACGGCTCTGAAAATCAGCCTGGCAATTTGCAAAATCACAATTTTGTGAATTTATGGATTTTGATGGATTTTCATGGATTTTGATGGATGTCCCAGAATTTCTTGGATTTGGATATATTTGGATATATTTGGATTCGGCTTCGGATGGAAAAATGGATGGAGTTTTTTTTAGGTCCCAGGATTTAAACCCCCACTGTTGGCCCACGACGAAACGGGGAGGTCCACCTGCCAACTGAGTTCCGCCACCGCCTGCTGGACCAACCTCTGGCAGCTGAGCAAACTGTTGAAATCTGAAGAACCTACGACCTCTTGGGGCCCAGCATTCCAAAGCTGCACCAAGGACCCCATTGTTCCTGGTCCATGTTTCACATTGAACTTCATTGAACCGCCAAGGTGTCAAAAAAATAAGTGCAGAAAATTTCAACAAAAACCGTGGCAGTTTGTGCCGCAAATCAGTCCTGTGAGTAGCCTTCTTGCAAACCCAAAGCCCTCGCTGGTACCGACATGGATCTTTCCTCAAGTCACGCGACGCAGCGAAACATGTTGGACCATGGACCATTGGAAACAAACTGGGAAATACTATGGCGGAGACACACCCACGTCATTCTCGAACATATCCACCTCGCGAACGAGGTACGACAATATGCCAGTGCCAATATAAGGGTATGTCTGAAAATGGGGTATACCACCAATTATAGCCATTTAGTAGGGATAATGATCATTAACCATTGGGTGTAGGGGTACACTATTTTCAGACAAACCCATAATATCCTACATGAATCTCTGAAAAGCGTCTGCGACCAACTCCCATGCCTTGCACACGCTTGCTTCGGACACGGTCTCTATCTTTCCGCATCAACCAGTCACGATTTTGGTTTGTCTGTGTTTGTCTGAAAGTGCGTCAACAAACATCAACACAGTCATGCTGCCAAGCTGATCACGTTAGTTGTTTTTACATCAAAAAGTTGCATCTCCAGCTGAGACATGTTTGAAATCTGGTTTAATTTGTTTAATTTAGCCACGCAACCTGTTTGAGTCTGAGCCCAAATTGCCAGCATCCAGCAACCCATGGCCACGATAACCACGATACATGTCCCTGCAATGCTTCGGTGATCGAAGGCGAAAAAATCCTCTTTTTTGCTGTTCGTCGGAACTGTCAGCCTCTGGTCAGGAGAGAAAACACCCTGCAACTTCAAAACCAAACATGACAAAACCAAAATATACCAAAATCAACTAATCAAACCTCTGACTAGAGATACTATAGCCTGAGGCCCAGGTTTTGAATCGGCATGAATCATGGTGAATCGGTGAATCCAATACCAATTCAATCCATGCTGCATTCCGTCCCAGCTATGGCATGACAGGCTAAATCGCTATCCATGGGGCCGCAGGCCCGGTGCGCTTTAAGCGGACCGGGTGTCACGGCTGCGAGACGTTGAAAGATGAAATTCTTTGAAAATGTCAACAAATGTTGGTCGTTGAAATCTGAAACAAATTAAAGTTCCAAATGTATTAATATGTACTATATATAGAACAATCATGAAATATATATCAAATATATCAATATAATATAATATATATACATATAATATAATATATATACATATACATACATATTTATATATATACATATGTATATATATATATATATGTATAATAAATCTCCCGCGAAAAAATGTTCTTAAAGGATCGCATCTGTTTAAAAATTCTCGCCGTGCGAGCTGCGAGGCCGCGGCACTTCGAGGAGCTTCGACCCGTCAAAGTCCACTGCGTCGCGAAGCTTTCGGAAATCCGTGGCTTTGGATCTGGAGACGCCTGGCGGGTCACATGGAAAATATGGAAAATATGGAAAAATGGAAGGCAAAACACCAAGAAAATATGATGAAAATTGATGACATATCTTAAGGTTTCCACAATATGAAACAACTGGAAGAAGTCCGGGCCCCAGTGGAAACCTGACGATGGATGGCCTTTGCGATTGAGGCCAAAGGACCAAGCAGGCGACCGCTTCAGCAACGCCATGTCGATTGGGACCTGGACGCTGGCAGGTGAAAAATGAAAGGCCGCACTGATTGGTAGATTTGGATAGATTTGGTAGTACCATGTGGTACCAGTATGCTTGTTATGCTTGTTGATTCTCACTTGTCATACAAACATGCAACTCCACTGGGTACATCTGGGTGCTCCTCAAGTTGCTGTTGCTGTTGCACATTTGGATCCAGCAGTGACAAAGACATCGTTTCAGACAACGGTATTGGAGGGATCCCGGCCGGCAGTGCTTCCAACTTGTAAGGTTTCACCTGACAAAGTCCCTGATTTTTGTCCATTTGAGCTGGAGGAATCACCATGGGTTGGTCAGTTCCATGGGTTGTTCCTCTCTTGAGAAACATGTACACATTTTGACCGTGTTTTGACATTTGATCCAAGTTCTTGCATCCAAAAATTGAGCATATGGTTGGCTGTCGCTTCAACCTTCAGAACTGCTGCTGAATTTTGGGATGCAAGAAGTCAACATAAGTCAACCATATGCTCATTGATGCAACCTTTAACCTAGCAACCTTCTTCTACCACACCTCAACGCTTGCATCCTCGGTCTCTGCATCTTCGCCAGTTGCAGCCGTTGCAGCCGTTGCAGCCGTTGCAGCCGTTGCAGCCGTTGCAGTTGCAGGCCGCCCAACCTGCGGAGATCAAGGGATCAAAGCTGCACCAGCTACGGCGCCTTTGACCGCACCCGCCTCAGGGCCAACCAGTCGTGGGAACCGCGGCGAACATCCCCAACTTCGTTGCCCAGGATCCAGTAGTCCCAGTGGTTCCAGTGGTTCCAGAGGTCCCGGAGGTCCAGTCACAAGCACCGACCCTGGCAGGTGAAAAGCTGTATGATGCTGTATGGCTCATGGTCGAAGAGCTTTAACATGTCAAGTTCATTCAAGTTCCCCTGGTGTTTGAAGAAACATTCAGGATCCCTTTCCAGACTTTCCAGATTCAAAGTTCAAGAGATTTCACACTTCAACAGGTACTTCCCTAGTCATCTAGGTCACGGAAACAGAACGTTGCTACCTTTGGAGTCATCTTCGCCCTGCCTTTGGAGACTTTGGAGTCGGAGTATCTGGAAACGCTGGAAACGTGTTCGTTCAACGTGTCCACAGAGGTCTCAGCCTGTTCCAGTCCATTCCAGCATATTCTGAAACGAGATTGGTTGGGAACACATATTGAATACATATTGAATATACATCTTGAATGGACATGTTCATGTTATATTTGAATAACTAAATTAGAATATGGCAATGATCAGTCATGATGTATCTTGACCAAAATGAGTGTTTGCAGGTGGGATGCCTGCACAGCATGAGACATCTGGGTCTCGCAGCTGTCTTTCTTTGCCTCGGATATCCCAGGACAGCCCAGATTGTGGTGAGTTTTGGGACGTTGAAGCAAGCGATATTCATAAGATTTCATAAGATTTCATAAGATTTCATAAGATTTCATAAGATTTCATAAGATCGTCAACCCAAAGGTGGAAACACTGCTGTCTTATCTGTCTTCAAAAGAAGTAGCTGATGTCCCCTCTGTATTGATACGGCATCAAGACCAGCCCCAAATCAGGCCGTTCCCCAAAGAAAACATGGACCTGAAATCCTATAGTTACGTTGATCCAGATACCAAGAACGGGATGGCTCACAAGCTTGTACCCCTGGTGAACATCACAATGATTGCAAGACATACCACTCCAGGGATAAGATATAGATTCTATATAGATCATTTTGCTATATTAGATGGTATATTACTGGTTACTGGTTGGTGCTTTCAACCCATCTTGAAAAATGATGGAGTTCGTCAATGGGAAGGATGACATCCCATATATGACATGGAAAATGAAAGTCATGTTTGAAACCACCCAGGGATAACCAGGGTATGTTTTGGTACCCTCTGGTAAGTTAACATAGCTATTGAAAATGGCCATTGAAATAGTGAGTTTTCCCATTAAAAATGGTGATTTCCATAGTTATGTTAAATTACCAGAGGGTAGATGTTTTCTGCCGGACATTTCAGGCTGTGGATCCCCTGCCGGAAGGCTCCACATCGCCACATCGCTCTGTATCGAAGCCTGTGCCAGCGGCGCCACCGGCGTCCGGTAGCGGCGCAGTTCCTGGGAAGCCATCCATGAAAAATGGTGAGACATGTCATGTTTATAGGTCTCACATATCATGAAATATGATCAAGTCTGATCAAATATCATGAAATATCATGACATATCAAACTGAATCAGATGTTGACTGCACATATTTGAGTTACATTTGAAGTAATATTAATATTGGATGCATCAATCATCTGTGATATGATCATATATGATATGAATGATGTGTTCGTTATTTGAGTTATATGATATATGTGAATATGTTGAACGAAATATGAAGACTTGTGATTGTCAGTGCACAAGCTCTTCAAGTGCTGCTCCTTGCCGCGATGGTCTTCTCGTGGAAAGAGGAAGCGTGGGAAGGTCGTGTACACCGACAGGACCTGCAGTAGTTCAAAAACTTCCGAACTCCGAAGCGAAATTGCAACGCAGAACTCCAAATATGCGGCAAATTGGAACATATTGGAACTGTTCTGTTCTGAATTGGGCACCTGTTTCGAGCAAAAGTCATAGTGCTTTTCTCGATGGAAATCCTCTCTTGAGGAATAGGCCTCCCAATTCAGCTCCAGCGGTGCTGTGCCCCTGGTGATGAACATCATCCATGTATTTTTTGCATGTGATCATCAAAAATCATGATGAAAATTGATGAAAATTGATGAAAATTGATCACATCATGATGAAACATCATGATTTCCATGATGAAATATCATGTGGTCATGAAATTTGTACCAAGTGTCAACATCAGAAATCCCAAAAAAATCCCACTACCACTAGGCCTCCAGGAGCTGGCGACGTGTTTTGACCATTTTGACCTCTGAAAGTCGGTCCAGTGGGAAATTCCCGTCGTTTTCCATTGCCCAAATTGTGAATGTCGTCATGTCACAGGTGCCTGGGACTCCAGGACTTTGTTGGGCTCAACTCCCTTGGAACTTCGGTTCCCATCGACAGCCTGCAAACTTTTGATATCTGAGGGATTTATATGGATTTATATGGATTTATATGGATTTATCAGATTCATCTCCAGATTCATCTCCAGATCCAACCTCTGCCACCGAATTGCCATCATTTGAGGCAGGTCCTGTCAATCAACAAAGATCTGGGCCATTCTTACCACTGCGGAAATGGAAATTCTGAGCCGCCGCCATACTCCGTACTCCGTACTCCTGCATTAGATGTCGCTCCCGTTGCAACCTGCGATGTCCCATGATGTCCCAGTATCAGCCAACTGGGACTTTAGTTCCAACCATCCAACAACCGCCTCAACATTTCGAGGTGGTGATAATATGCGAACTTGAGAATACAGTGTAGTGGAACTGAAAGAAATGCCCCATATGGTCAGCCTCTGCCATGCGGCATCTCCTTGAGAATTCTTTTGGTTGGATATCTTGAGCCCAAAAAAGACCAGAGGAGAAGATATCCACTGGCAAAATGAAGGCTTTCTCCAACTGCCAAAAAGCACGCTTCTCTTGCAAAATCCTTGAAGTTGCTTGATGTGGAGCTGTTGTGTCTGTTTTCCCTCCCAGCTGCCCCTTCTGGGACGGCAAACTAAGCGAAAACTTTCAACACCTCTCAGACGAGAATCGTCCGGGGTTTCTATGCGGTCCCATCGACCCGCACTACGGAATGGTCGCCCCAGATTTTAAGGGGAAACATTCCACTCCAAATGGCTCCAAGCCACTACTCCCACCCAGCGACCAAGGATTCTCAGACAGAGTCGCAGCATCATGATTTACAAATCAGTTGCAGAATATGTTTTCAGATGATTTAGGATTCAAAATTCATAAAATTCACATCAGGGTCGCACAGATCGTTGGTTTCAGAGATTCATCACTCAGCTCTCGGCTGCTGCATTTCGAGCCTCACGTGCCTGACGTTCCTGTTCCACTCTCCACAGAGCTCCCTGATGGACCTCCGTGATCTTCTGCTCCAACGTGTCAGCGGTCACAAATCGCCTTTGTTTAAAAGCGCAGTCAGGGCATGTGCAGAACAAAAACCATGGGAGGAAGTTTTAAAAGGGCAGAAAACACTGAGCAGAAATGACTGGAAGAACAGATCCCGTTGAAGCGTAAAACGTTGATTTGTTGTCAGCTGCATGTCAGCTGCATGTCAGCTGCTTTGGGAACTCAGCGACCGACCACACGTGCACCACACTGCGCTTTTGCCCATGACGGCGCGCACGACCAATGGCCTCTGCAGAACATGGTCTGTTCCATATGGAGGTAGTGACTGGATCATGACCCAAAACGAGGACGCGCCGCGACGCACCCTAAAGATCCAGAAATTACCAATCAAGTACTCCATGGTTTAGTGGTTAATCAATGGCCCAGTCGAAATAGTTGATTTTCCCATTAATAGCATGGTGATTTAACCCATAGTTATGTGAACGTTTACCAGAGGGTAGTGGTCACCATTTTTCTTCGCTCCTGCATCTCATACCCCACGGCTCGCTCCGCATTCGGTGCCAACATGGGATGTAGGAAGACCACATGGCTGGCGGCGGTCAAGTTGGTACCTCCCAAGTGCTGTCCCAACAGGACAGCAACAAAGATGGGAGTATAACCAACCAGTAAGGACACTTTAAGCCAGAAAAATAAAGATGTTCTACTTTGACATAAAATGAGATTCAGGTTGGAATTGAGATTGATATATATATATATATACAGTGTATATATATATATATGTATACAGTGTATATATATAATATATATATATATATATACGACATTGATATCAATAATAAATTGCCAATGATGATATCACTAGATATCACCCAGCAAAGGTGCCAACACGCATTCCCAACCTGAAGCAGACTGCGCCAATGATAGCAGCAACACAAACGTCTCGGACTGCGGGTTGTTCTGCCAATCTCGAATGATCCCCGCACGCCTGGGCAGTAGATCCCCTGAAATGGCCCATTTAAAAGTGGGGAAAATCTGGGAAAAATCTGGGAATCCATTCTTTATTCAGTGGGTACCCATGGGTCCCCTATTTTCAAACAAGCCCCATACCTTGCTTGGGGATTTGGGGACTATGACTCATATGACCCACAAAAAAAGGGGTCAAAGTTGCGAACGTCCAAGTTGCGTTCCGACTCCACCCTGGAGCGTTGTACAAGGAATCCCAAATTCTCTCAGAGCAGAACAAACCTGGCGGGCTCATGCGAAAGGCTGAACAATGCTGAAAATTGGAACAATCAGTTTCCCAGGGGTATCCTAATGTCTTATATAGTCTTAACTTGTATAGTATAGTCAAGTCCTATAATGTGGGTTAAATAGGTGTTATAAACCATTCCCAAGTTGGGTGGGTTATTATTGTTTTACCCACATTATAATGTGTCCTAATTCCTGACTGAAACCAATCTGTCAGCTCAATGAGAACCATCAGCAGCTCGTTGTGGCCTTTCGTTTCAGGTCGTCGAATTGCACGAACAAAATCACCTAGCCGTGCAGAAGGGCCAGCATATCATTGCAATGTGAAATCAGGCCTTATGTAATCCATATGTAATCCATATGTAGTCCACATATAATATGGTCCTCAGACAAAATTTTAAATTGATCCTGTATCATTTTTTGCCCAGCTTCCAAGACCAAGACCACATGTGTTGAGCTTCGGATCATGAAGAAATGACCCTCAGTTGCCCGCCTTGGCTTCACCGTCTTGGCGTCGAAGCTCATGCAACTTGTTGACCTAACGAGTTGGAAAGGTGTAGAATCGACCGCCAATTTTCTCACCTTCTCATATTTTCTTGCGCATGTTCCAGGTTCATTCACAAAGTCTTCAGGTGTCTTTGCCATTCTTTGCCAAGGTGTCCAAAACTAATCAGAAGAAACACCATGGACTATGAGATCGTATGAGAGTGTTTGTCATTCAAACCAGCCATTGCAGCCGATGGTACAAGCACTGCCAACTTCGTTCCGTATTTGTCCAACCGCACACCTGCACTGAGACTGTTGTTTCGGAGTGGCCAAATTTATGGAATCAAAGTTTGGGACTTTCGAATTGACGGTTGGTTCATGTTGTTTCCCCCTTTTCTGTTGCCCCTTTTGGACTCCTCCACTGTTTCCCCTTGCCCCCTGTTCCAGGCCTTCAAACACTTCGCTCTTTGTGGAATTTATTTGATAGCAGAACATGCCATCATCATCAATAAGAACAACCCATCATTAATTAGACAAGTAATGACAACACATGATAACTACTACACATAGATAGTTTCCCTTTAAAAACGGCTAGTTTATTCCCCTTCCATCTCAGTCTCATTCAGATCATTCAGTTTCCCAGAAGTTCTTCCGCCAGAACGAGCCGCTGATGCGCCTCGAGAGGAGAGGTGGGGAGTTGGTTCAGGCTCTTTTTTCTCACACTTCTCCTCCAACTCGCTGACCAATGGCCGGACCTCAATGGTTTTTCAGAACCCAACAAGTTGGTGAACTGGGGCACTGATGGGTACTTAGGGCTGATCTTTCAATGGTATGAAATTTAGTGCAATTGCAGCCTTTTCAAGTGTGTGGTTGGTGAAAACAGTACAACTACAGCTGGTACAACACTCAAACTTCATTGGGACTCCCCTCAATCCATATCCGGGTAGTACACGCAACCACCTTTCAGAACGGTGACGCTGAGACCCTCACATCTTTTTGTTGTAACGGTCGTTGACCTCGGAAACTCTCATTTGAATCACGGAAAGCTCTCAGGATCTAAACATATACCATCTGGTTATGACATTCACAGTTCGCCATGGAAAGATCCACCCATCTTTAATAGGTAAACCATCTATTTCTATGGGCCATTCATTTTCCATGGCGAACTGTTAGTCATAACCAGGTTGGGTATATCATTCCATTGGTCTCCAGGTGGCGGACAAAGGCTGCATTTGCTGAACTTTGCCACGCTTTCTCTGAGGCATCCAATGCCTCATCTTGAAAAACATGATCGTGAATACCTCAAGATACCTCAACTATTGATGATATTCATGTTGAATATATGTTGAATAGATGTTCATGATGATATTGATGATATTGATGATATATGGTTGTAGAGGATTTGGTTGAGGATTTTCTTGAATGTTTTTTTGGGGGTCATGTTTATCAGGTTTGGATACAAATCTGGACTCGAAATCATCCCATCAGATCCACACCTGAGGCAGCTGCAAAACGCATGAGCACAAGGAGTGATTGCCAAACGAGCAAGTGGAAGGTCTTCTTCCATGCACACGTTGCAAATTCGATCCTGGCTGTGCCGGAGCAAAGCCAAATCTCTATGATCACACAGAAATGGCATGAAATGGCTCATGTTATGTCATGTGATGTCATGTTTGTTCGGTGGAAAAAGCGGAAATGATAAATCAAGAATCAGAATGGCATGGGTAGTGCGACTCTTGCTGTAAAACATGGTATTTCCCAGACTTTCCCACATCCCAGATCCACATGACCCGCTGGATATGGCGTCCTCGGGCTTGCCCTTGGCCAAGGCCGCCACGGTGCGTTTGAAGAAGTCCATGGAACTTCCGGCCTCGTGGAGTTCCCACAGATTCTGGGCCTGGCCATGGATGACCATGGATGGCCATGGATGGTGAAGGATGGCAATCTGACAAAATCTGCTGGATTTTGATGAATGAATCCCGATTCTCACAACTTTAAAAATTGAGAAATGTCACTGCTGGTTGAAGAATCAAAGAGCCACTTTGAAGGGTGGAAGGTCTTGACAAGACGAATGCACAAAAAGACCTTCGGCTGATCTTCACAACTCACACGAGACTCACTGGGAAAGCCTTGGATTCACAACGGCATCCCTGGCCTGTTCGCCCCCCTGTGAGATCAGCATCTTCTCCAACGACGCCACCTCCATGGAGGACTCCATGAAGATCTTCCAATCCTCGATGACACCTCGTTTCGGTTGAACCCATCCAAGGCTTTGAATCATCTCCTGCCGCGACGTGTCACGTCTCTTCGCGACGTGACTTCCAAACGTCAAGGAGAATGGAACATGTGACCGTGGCGACACTCAGTGAAAATACTCACTTTGCATCGTTTGTTGTTTCCAATATTTTTTTCACATCTGACTCAACCACCTTGTGAAGTTCATAGTTTGATGGTGAAATGATCACGCCTCACTGCGCGGGCGATGACCGTCCAAGTACGATAAGAAATCCTCATGGGCTTCGCGCCGAGCTGCTTCCTCCTCCTTCTCCACATCCTCCGGGAAGACTTCGCTGAGATGGGCATTTTTTCAAGAACCTTTTTGAGGAAAAGATGCTGGAAAAATAACAACTTGGACGGTAAAACCAGAGTTTCCTGTACTTTTTGGAGTGGGGCGGCATTAACTTCATGACCGAGTCATGACCTGCAAAATCAAAGATTTCAACCGAAGATCAGAAGCCAACTTATCCTGTGAGGGAGATTGAGAGCTGGCCTCAACAAGCTCTTTGGCCGCGGTGCCCTCTGCTTTCAGCTTGGCCTGTCCCAACAGGAACCATTCGACTTGAGGCGCCGGGGTAGGGGGCGAAAGCTGGTGAAAGGCCAAGGGGCAAATATCAAGCGGCAAATGACATGATTGGACCTTCTCTCAATCAGCCTATGGCGAGCAAGGGCATGAGTGAAGTATGAAGTTTCATGCGATTGGAGATTCCAGCCCCCCCCAAATAAAGCAAGAGGGACTTCAGCTAGCAGAAGCTAGCTGTCGTGATGTCAGAAAGTTGATGGAAATTGATATCTGTAGAGATTTTGACAGCAAAAATCAGGAGCTAAGCAACACTAAAGGGGATGCACATGAAATTCCTTCACTCGGTTACTTTGGCTCTAGTCATCCAGGTGCTACTTGTACTGTCCCTGGGATATGGTGGATGTCTGTGTGCTCCCCTCTCCCCAGTACTCAAAAAATGGTGATTTAACCAGCAAAAAATGGTGGTTTAACCAGCAAAAATGGTGGTGAATGGCCTTCATCTTGTCGATTTCAGCGCTCCACGCGATCTTCCGTTTCTTGCTCCTCTTGTCCAACAGACGCCTTGGAGGCCAGGGCCGCCGGCTGTCACCCATGCACCCAGCCCACGTTCAACCAGGGCACTGGAGCAGGATGATGACACGGGCACAACGTCTCACCTGGTTCCTGCGGATGGAGTCACTGACGTCTCAAAAATGTCTCCCAAATGTGGAATCACACCAAGTTGTGACTGAGGTTTGTCGTGGTTTATCCACATCAGGCCTGAATTTCAAACAAAATACATTAACTGGATCAACAAAAACAGTGTTAGTGGAGTATACGAAATGCTTGGGGTCCCAATCTTTAGAACCACTTTGAGATGTCGCCTTGCACGCACCAGTCGTCGTTCTTTCTGGTCGGAGATGCGTCCACATTCTTCGTTGGCATTCTGAATTTCATCGGCCCCGCCAACCTGCACCGTTCAAGGAACTGCCAGGGGATTTGTTTCACGTTTGTTCCCGAAAATAATGACATGAAACAGAATGTCAAAGCTCGGCGTCCTAAGCACATGTCACTTTCCGACCTGAAAGTGGGAGCAAAGCTTCAGCAAACGCTCGAGCGCGGAAACATTTTCCTTCACACTATAGGCACAAGTGAAAATTGGTCAAAATCGATTCTGAATGCAATTTTCCTATCCAGCAACCAGCTTAATCAGCTCAATCTCTACTTTTGGGATCTTTCTGGCGTAGCCAACGGCGTGGTTATCTCGAACTGTTTTGGAAGCGCGACGCAGCTGCCGGAGATTCAACCAACAGATCTTCGTCCTCTGAGCGGAAGGCATCATCGCCTTAGTGGGGGGGAAAGTTCAGCTGGACACATCAACCACCCTCTGGTTATGTCAACATAGCTATTGAAAATGGCCATAGAAATAGTGAGTTTTCCCATGAAGAATGGTGATTTTCCATAGCTATGTTCAATTACCAGAGGGCAACAGATTTGGGGATCAAAAATCTGGATCAAAAACAAAAAACTGCAAGCTTGACCACCAAAATTGGGGATTCGGAAGCTACAGTTCAACTCCGGCGTTCCGAGTTTAGGCCCCTTTCTTTGGGACAGTTGGAGTCCTTGGTTTCAGTTGGAGCTCTGAGGCTGTGACCATTGTAGTCAGGCGCTTCATGTGCTTGACCCAGATACAAAGCCCGCTCTGCAGCAGTGTGGTTGATTTGTACCACGTGCTCCTTGGGCATTGGTGGAAATGTTCCAGAAATTTCCAGAACTGGGACAGCCCAGGCTCATGGCTTTCCTACACATCAAAACAAGGACATCTATAGAATCTATCAGGTAGTAATCAATGGCAAGTCTAATGGTCGTTTCCAGATGGTTTCCAGATGGTTTTCCAGCCTCAAGTCGAATGTGGGGAAGCTCTGCCGTGTTCCTTAGGGCGAAGCGATGGGATGCGCAACCTGCATAAGTTTCTTGTCACATCTGGAAATAGGCAACGAACGACAAAAACCAGGGTGACTCAACAATAATGGAGATAGCAAAACAACCACAATGAGAAGATAGAAAAATGAACACCGGACCCCAACAATTTCGTACCATTTTCAGATCCAGAACTTTGACCGCGCGTGGCCAATTTTTCACAGGCATGTCTAAGACTTGCGTGCTCCATGGGACGCCCGATCATCGGATCATCCAGATTTTCTGGAAAATCAAAAAAAAAATGGAGGTTTTAATGGGAAAATATGGAAAATCATCTATAAATGGGCCATGTTCCATGGCTATGTTAAATAACCAGAGGCTGATTCCTACAGTGCCTCCCCCCAGGACTGGGACGGATCTCGCCCAGTGGCTGTCGGACATAGTCATCCAGGAATCGCGCGGCAGACTCTGTCAGGAGTCGATCCGACTGACGCCGCTCGAAAGGTCAATCGACTGGGGATTTGTGTGATGTTTGCTTCAGAAAAATGACTACAATAGCAGTTACCTAAGATATCCTCAGAATTCCATTTGTTTTCACTATGCCATAGACATCCATAGACGTTTTGTCGTTGAAACATGTTGAAACCAATAAACATTTTGGATACCCCCTGGTAAACGTTTACAAAAAACTATTGGTTAAATCACCATGCTATTTATGGCTAAATCCACTATTTCTATGGCCATGCCCAAGGCTGACGGCCTCCCAGTCCTCCAAGTCGGGTCCAGTGGCACGTCCGCCCTGACGAGGTGTGAACAGCTGAGAAGGGACATGGAAACCATCGTCACTATGGAAAAACCATGGAAAAACCATGGGAAAACTATGGAAAAACTATAAAGATGATGAAGATAATGATAAAGATACTCATGAATCTCATGATGATTGCGATGATGGCTCCAAAGGTTGCCTGTCCCAATCCATCTTTGCTGAAACCATCGTTCAAGATCTTCAAGAATCAGCAAGCACGTGGATGAACCATCCCCAAGCAGTGAGAATGGGCTTAAAATGTGGACCATGTTTGGCCCAGAAGGCACCCACACCTGCACCCTGATTTTTTCACACCTGGAAGCCGTCTGCCAGGTAGCCCGGGAGATCAATGCGGAAGAGTGATGACATGAAAATCACGCCTCCCGGATTCAAGGGATGACATGGGATGACACGGGATGACCATCATCTGGTTGATTCAAAACCCTCCGATCCAAACAGGTTGCACCGAATTTCCATGTGATCCTCTAAGAAAAATGCCATCTGAACCTCAAGAATCTCTTTTTTTAGCGAAGCTGAGCACCGAAAAAGACATCTTGAGCATAGAGTATTCAAAAATGATTAGCCTTCGAACAACATCTCATAAAAGCAGGAAAAAGGGAAGAGCCTCCCGATAAGGCAACCAATTCTTATAGGCAATCTCCATTTCGTACCACAACACCCACGGGGCCTGCATTGTTGTCCACCGGTGGCGTGCCGGTCAAGCCCCAACGGAAGTGCGCACGGAGGAATTGCAAGCTGTTCCTCGGCCCCAAGTTGGAACAGCTTCTGTCATTCTGATGTTCTGAACTCCAAGGATATGGGTATGTCATGATATGTCAATGTCTTTGTGGGAAGAGTTGGGGATGCTTATCTTTGATCTTTAGCCACTTTAGCCATCTGTCCTGTGTAAATTGCAAGATCATCATGGGGTGACACTGCTCATGTTTTGCCGAGCATCTGCTGGGCGCTTTCAAAGCTCTCCAACTCGTGAAACTGGCAGCATTCCACATCTAAATGCAGCACAGCGTGTATGGATATATTGTATGGATAATATATATATATATATTATATATGTCACATATATATGTATGGATAATTATAATATAATATGGATAATTATAATATAATATGGATATATGTGTATATTATATTTTTTAAAAAAAAAACATATGTATATATATATAATATCTCCATAGCCACAGAAATAAGATAAATGCATCTATTCAAATGATTTGTTCCCAGACATTGGCAGCCCCATGGCATGGTCCAAATGCCTCATCGAAAACAATGCGTCTCCAATAGAACATCTCCAAGACGGGGAACCTCGAGCAACTCTGCAGGCGGTCGGGGACCATGGCTGAAATTCCATCCCATGTGCAGAGCTCAGGTCATGATCTAAGCTCAAGGCTCCAGCTCCTGGCGCCAAAAATGTAGCAAAAATAGACCAAAACCCAGACCCATTTGATGGTTTCCTCTGAAGATCTGCTGAAAGTTGGGGATACCAAAATCATCAAATGAGAGGCTTCTTTTTGGAATCCCCCAATTTTGGACACCCACTTTGAAACTTCTCCTTCCAGTCGTTCACAGAGCAGCCGCTTTTTCTGCCACTTACCATGGAATGTGTACCTCCAGGCAGAAGAATTTACAACAACGTCGACAGTCACAGAAAATGTTTCAGGAAGCTTCCACATCACTAAATAAGCTGTTGACAAATGTTGACAACATTTCGAATCAATGTTCCAAGTGGGGTCAACATTTGTCAACAGTTCCATGAGATCCAAAAAAATCCACCTGTTAACCTCATGAATCCCATCCCAATAGGAAGACTAGGAGGGCCAGGAAGGCCAGGAAGGCCACCTGCCAGAGATGCGCAGCCACTAAGCCCCACACCCTGCATCAGGCCATTCACTTTTCCCCGCAGGTGGGATAGACGAGAACTGTTGTTGGTGATCTCCTGGTAGCGTCGAAATAGCTGGCCAGTGGCTGGGTAATCCCATAACAATCCATCCATACTCCATGATCAATCTGGACCATCTGGATAGGAAATCATCTCGAAAAAAAATCGAAGTTTGGTGACTTCTACCCGTTTCGAGATGATTTCCCATATCTGGGTCATCCCATAACAATCCATCTTCGGACCGAACCGGAAAAGCTCAGAAGATCTTCTCCTGCCGTCTCTTTAGGTAGATCTGGGAGTAGAGAAGTCGGTAGGAACAAATCACCACGTCAGCATCAGCCACATCACTGGCCTGGCGTCACCGAAGACAACATGGCATGGTCAAAGTAGATGCTGAGGACAGCACAACAAATCCGCAAAAATGGGGACCCAAAACTGTCGAAAAAGTGTTCTCTAGAGTTGAAGTCAGGTATTTGGAGCCTTCAAAACAGTAGTTTTCTCCGGGGTTTCCCGGTTTCGATTGCTGCAACCATAGTTGAAACAGCTTAGAGCCACAGCCTTGGCTCTCCCCAGTGGCGACACGTTGGACATGGCAAAGATCTTCAGAGGGCAATTCTCACGCGACCATCCTCCCTGCATGTGTTGCCTTGGCGCAGCCAGGACCGACCGACCTATCTTCACAGCATTTCACAGCTGAAAATGGAAACAAAATCAGACCATTGTTTGGTGTGGGTAATACCGTGCAGGCGCGTGCAGGTGCTTCCAGCAATACGATGAAGAAACCTTCGAAATGTTGCAAAGTCGAGTTACCGCAATGGTCTTCCATCCCAGAGGAACTTGGAAATTTCGTTCAACCACTGGTCAAACAAGTTGGAAGGAACGACGATCAGCGTGCCCTTGGCTGGCAGAAAGTTCCCACGGTCCACCTCAAGAAAGTCAGGCAGCGCAACCACTTTCAATCCGCAAATCTCTCTTTCATCTCTAAATTCAGCATCAGTTATCTCCTTTCGTCACTGCATTCTATTCTTGAACCGTCTGGAAGTTTTGGCGCCGTTTCTGCCCTGACAACCCTTCAGTTGCCAAGTCATCCAAGTGATGTATTACGGGTACCACTTGGCCCTGTTCCTCGATTTTCGGTAACAACTTTACATCAGGACCTACTTCAATCTCTTGTCATTCCGATCAGGAATCCGAACAATTACGATCTCCATCAGAAGTTACATCAAAGAAAACAAAAATCCAAAGAGTCTTCAGTTCTTTCCACATGTTCGCGCCTGCGGAATGGGCGGCAGGGGCTCCTTCAACTGCCGATCGATCAAGGCTATAGTGGTGGCCTCAAGAAAAAGTGGGAAATACCAGGACCATTGTTTTACCAGATTGTCACATTTGTCACTCCTTCATGCCGCCACAGAATTCCAAAAGTTTTCGCTAGGTTTCAAAACGCTCCATATCACAGACCATCATGAATATCTGATGGAATATCTGATGGAATATCATGAATATCATGACCATCATTTCATCTTGATATATCTGATGAATATCTTAGCATCAGGCCGTCTTGCCATAGCCGATCTTGTCTGCCAGAATCCCGCCGTGCACCGGATACGCCTTGGCGCCAGCCATGCTAAGTTGCAGAAATCCCTGACCGAGGATCGACGCCAAGGCACTGCTCGGATTCGAAGGTCCAACACCTGGGCTCTGCGAAGATCCGGGGGTTGCAATCCACATGGCTCTGCGTTGTGTCCTGGTCCTAGAAGAATATGACATGTCACAAAATCATACAAAATCAACATGTTTCGAATAAATTCGAATCATATGAATTAATGGTATAGGAGTCACCGAAGTTGAGAATTGATTAGGCAAACCTGAGGCCTGCACAAATGGAGCAGTGTTGTTGCCAATATGTTGATCCGCTCTCCGTATCTCATCGATCTTTCCCTGCCAAAAAGGCATCGCATGGCATCACAGCCAATGTCCAGATTCTGAATCGAACATCAACATCTTGGAACATCTTGGAACATATTTCATGTGTTTCATGGGTTTCATGTGTTCACCATTTAATAGTCATTCATCATCATTATCGATAATGAGTCATGACCCATAAGACTATGATACTTGATGATGATCTTGATATGTTTTTTTACCATAATAGTGACATCACCATAATAGATAATAATAATAATCATTAATCATCATAAATCATCCAGAATCCAGAATCATCATTAATCATCATTAATCATCCATAATAGATAATAATCACCATACCAGTAGTACCGCACAAGGCGGTGGCGGAAGTTTCAAAAATAGGAAACCTATAGGAGAGCTTGGTTGTTGTGAATCAGGGATGGCAGAGCGAAGCCACTGATGGACCGAAAGGTGCTTGAGGTCTCCTCTCTTTTTCTCTCTTTCTCTGACTATCTACTTACCTACCAGCTTATCTTCTATGTATCTATCTATCTGTTGATCTAGCTATCTATCTCTCTCTTTCTCTCTTTCATCTCATCACCTATCTACCTATCTACCTATCTATCTATCTATCTTTCTATCTATCTATCTATCCATCTATCTATCTCTCCATCTATCTATCTCTCTATCTATCTATCTATCTCTCTCTCTCTCTTTCATCTGTCTATCTGTCTAGCTGTCTACCTGTCTATCTATCTATCTATCTATCTGTCTGTCTGTCTGTCTGTCTGTCTGCAATGTAGTGTAATTGAGTGTCATTGAGTGCAGTGTAGTGTAGTGGAGTGTAGTTGTGGAGTTGCAGGTGTAGTTGTATTTTAGTGGAGGGTAGTGCAGTGTAATGTAGTGAAGTGTAGTGGAAGATGGTGTAATGGAGCCCAGTGGTATTTATTTGTGTAACTGTCTATCTATCTATCAAAAACTGGGTATTTGAGCAAACCCTACAAAAACTTTGGGTTTGGATATGTTGGGTATCTATCTATATATATATCATTATCTCTCTCTCTCTCTATCTGTCTGTCTGTCTATCTGTCTATCTGTCTATCTATCTGTCTATGTCTCTACCCATCTATTTCTCTATTTGTCTTGGTGCCTAACTATCTGTCTATGTGTCCATGTATCTATCTGTCTGTCTCGCCATCTATGTCTCTAGCTGACCCTCTAACTATTTATCTATCTGTGCGTCTATCGATCTATCTATTTATCTATCGGTCTGTCTGCCCGTCTATCTATGTATCTATCTATGTGTCTATCTATCTATCGACCTATCTATGTGTCTATCTATCTGTCTATCTATCTATCGATCTCTCTATCTATCTATCGACCTATCTATCTATCTATCTATGTATCTATCTATCTATCTATCTATCTATCTATCTCTCTCTCTATCTCTCTATCTATCTATCTATCTATCTGTCTATCTATCTATCTATCTATCCATCCTTTTTCGACATCACAACTTCCAAAAGTGGTCCGAACCCCTGGTGTTTTGTACATTTTGACTTCGAAATGTGCTTCGCGCCACAACGGCGTGCACTTTTTCGACATCACAACTTCCAAAAGTGGTCCGAACCCCTGGTGTTTTGTACATTTTGACTTCAAAATGTGCTTCGCGCCACAACGGCGTGCTTTCGACATCGCAACTTCCAAAAGCGGTCCGACGCTGAGGTGTTTTGTACATTTTGACTTCAAAATGTGCTTCGCGCCACAACGGCGTGCACTTTTTTGACATCGCAACTTCCAAAAGTGGTCCGAGAATGGTGTGTTTTGTACATTTTGACTTGGAAATGCGCGTCGCGCCACAACGGCGTGCAATTTTTCATCTCTCGTCTGGCCAGCTGGCTCCGCACCCGCCGCTTTAGCGAGCCTACTTTTCGACCCTCCGGAGCCACAAATCATTGGAAAAACACGGTGTTTCGCGACTTTCCTACCTTTTCGCGCATCTGCATCTTCTGTCTTCTTACTCTTTCTCTTCTGATCTTCTCTCTTCTAATCTTCCTCTTCTGTCTGCCTCTGCCCTGCTCTGCTTTTCATCTCTCCATATTGTCGGAAGTTTGACTTCTAAACTTCCTTCGAATAATCATCATTCATCATCATTAGTCATCATTAATTAATCATCCATGAATCATCATTAATCATCATTCATAATCTATACATTAATAAAAATATCTATAAGGGTAATGTTATATCCCATCAAATGCCCATATTAATCATCCATAATAGATAATAATCATCCAAAATAGATAATAATCATCTTTAATAGATAGTAATCACCATAATATACCATAATAATCATCATTAATCATCATAAATCATCCATAATCTAGACCCACAGTCCAACACACAGTCCATCACAGTCCTTCCATCCGGCGTGGATGGGCCACCGAATCTGCACCACCGTGGAATCCTGCGATGACAACATGGCCCTATTGGCGTTGGCATGTCGCCTTCATCCATTCATATTAAATAGTAGTCTAATATGATATTATATATATATACGCGCAACGCCTGGGTTTTGCCCAGGCGTTGCAGCGTAGAGGTTTCCCATTCACAAACAAATGATGTTGCAAATTACCGTAATTCCTATGGGGAAAATAACAAAGGTACTAGGGACTATTAAACAAACAAGGTCAAAACACCCGAAATTCCTATGGGAAAAACAAAAACGGCATAACATTTGAAATTCCTATGGGAAAAACAACAAAGGTACTAGGAAATTTTAAACTCTCAAATCGTGAAACTTAACATTCAATTAGGAAGATCAACAAAGATGTTAGGGAATATTAAACTCCCACCCCCGTTAAACCTTAATTTCCTATAGGGAAAACAACAAAGGTACTAGGGACTATATATAAAAAAATGTCAAAACACCCGAAATTCCTTTGGGAAAAACAAAAACGGTATTAGGGAATATTAAACTCCCACCCCCGTTAAACTTTACATGCAATTGGGAAGATCAACAAAGATATTAGGGAATATTAAACTCCCACCCCCGTTAAACTTCTACATTCACTGAAGATCTTCAATAAGGGTTTAATTCTCCCACCCCGTTACTTCTACATTCATTGAAGATCTTCAATAAGGGTTTACATCTCCCACCCCTTTTAAACTTCTACATTCATTGAAGATCTTCAATAAGGGTTTAATTCTCCCACCCCTTTTAAATGTTTTAAACTTCTACATTCATTGAAGATCTTCAATAAGGGTTTACATCTCCCACCCCCGTTAAACTTCTACATTCATCTAAGATCTCCAATAAGGGTTTAATTCTCCCACCCCCGTTAAACTTCTACATTCATTGAAGATCTCCAATAAGGGTTTAATTATCCCACCCCCGTTAAACTTCTACATTCATTGAAGATCGTCAATAAGGGTTTGATGATGTTGATGATGATGATGATGATGCTTCGCCCGTCGTCATTGCGGGTCCGGGCAAAACCCAGGCATTTGCCGATATATATATATATATATGATATATAATAATATATGATATGATATAATAATATATGATATGATATGATATGGTATGATATGATATGATATGGTATGGTATGATATGGTATGATATGATATGGTATGATATGATATGGTATGATATGATATGATATGGTATGATATGATATGATATGGTATGATATGATATGATATGGTATGATATGATATGGTATGATATGATATGGTATGATATGATATGATATGGTATGATATGATATGATATGGTATGATATGATATGATATGGTATGATATGATATGATATGGTATGATATGATATGATATGATATGGTATGATATCATATGATATGGTATGATATGATATGGTATGATATGATATGATATGATATGGTATGATATGATATGATATGGTATGATATGATATGGTATGATATGATATGATATGGTATGATATGATATGATATGATATGGTATGAAATGATATGATATGATATGGTATGATATGATATGATCTGATATGGTATGATATGATATGATATGGTATGATATGATATGGTATGATATGATATGATATGGTATGATATGATATGATATGGTATGATATGATATGATATGATATGGTATGATATGATATGATATGGTATGGTATGATATGATATGATATGGTATGATATGATATGGTATGGTATGATATGATATGATATGGTATGATATGATATGATATGATATGGTATGATATGATATGATATGGTATGATATGATATGATGTGATATGATATGATATGGTATGATATGATATGATATGGTATGATATGATATGGTATGATATGATATGATATATACATATATATATATATATCCTTGTGGATGTTGAACGTGCTGTGTGTTTCTTCGGTTCTTTTTTTCCGGTTGGCTCTTGATCTTCAGGACTCCAATCCCCCGACGTCCAGCTTCTTCAGGAAGATCCCCACCATCTGATGGGTGACACCGCCCCAGCCAAATGCAGGCGCCTGGCTGCAGCATTTCCCAGAAATCTCATGGAAATATGGCTATGAGTCATAACCCTGGTACCTAGTGAACCCCAAAATAGCTGGTAAATGGATGTTCATCCCATTAAAATTGATACTAATAGGTTTTGACCCATACCCATATGTCACTGTTGTCACTGTTCCATCCAGATCATCCCGTGCCCCCAATTCATGTGGCTTTCAGATCAGGGATGTAAATTCCCTGCACTTTTGGGATCATCCAATCTCTTTCCAATCTCCCCAGATCGCAGGGAAACCTTGAGATCTGGTTTCAGCATGACTTTGGTGCCCGGTCGCATTTCCTCTGTATCGACAAAGCTCAGGTCCTACAGAGACAGATGGTCTCTGATGGTCATGGTCGCCCTGCAGGCTGATTATCCATGGTGAGGATGAAGCATATGATGTTGGAATAATACCCTCTGGTTATGTCAAAATAGCTATCGAAAATGGCTATTTATAGTGGATTTTCCCATTAAAAATGGTGATTTTCCATAGTTATGTTAGTTTACCAGAGGGTATCTTGAATGATGTTGGATAGCGAAACCTGTTGGAGAAAAAGCTCGGGACCAAGTTGAGACTACAAATTTAAAGACATGCTGCGGAAGAATGTCTCCAGTGTCCTGTGCAATGCACCTGATTCGCTCAAAGGGGCCTCGGCAAATTGCCGAGCAAAACCGAAAGAAGTTCCAGTGCATCTATCATCATCTATTCAGTAAATGTCAGTGCCAGCTCTTCCAAGGTGAAGATTCATCGTATTTTCAAGCCACAGATTATCACAGATTGCTTCATTTCTTGCCAAAAATACTTTGACCATCCAATTTTCAGGCACAACCCACCCAGCTTGACCCACCCCAGCCGTTGGATCCAAGTGTTTCGGCCAGCGAAATTCACCATGACGTAGTTGCCATCCCTGGACATCACCTTCCCTCGCCGCCTCTGGAGCCGATTCACCGGCACCGGGCTGCTCTCCTGGCGTCACGGTGAACATCGGCTGAACACGGCAACGGGGGCCATGGGGACGATGCAATGGGGACGATGGCCTGCAGGAAAGGCCCCTGCGCCGTGGGAAGCACTTCCACCAAAGCATCAGGGACAAATTGGTCGTTGCAGCCCTGGCGGATCAGTCCAGTCCAGCAGTCCAGTGCTTTTCACGCCACATCGCCATATGACTCATAGCTTTTAGTTCCCATCATTATCCCCATCTCTGAGTCTCTGAGCTATGAATTATATGGGAACATCTAAGTTGATAATTATCCCGGATATCCCCATCTCTGTTGGTGATATCTCCAAGTGTTATACCAACCTGACTCATAGCTGTTGGTGATATCTCCAAGTGGTACTGTTGAAACTCCAGTCGTCGTTCCTGATGTTCATGGAGCTACTGACATTGGCCTCCAGATTGTTTCTTTCCCAGGTGGTCCAAAAGCGTCTCCACCTTAGCTTGCGAAATGTCAGCTGACACCAGTTTCATGGTTTGCTTCAGGCTATCCAATATTGTTGGACACCAACTTTGACCATTCTGATCATCATCCATCATATAGTAGCTATATGTAGCTATCATGTGTAGCATATTTTGGCCAGGGGTTTTACTCCGGATTTTGGGGGGAAGAAGCTGCAGACAAAATCTTTGAATCAAGACACTCCACCGAAAATATTTCACCCTCGGCAAGCTTCTCTCGAGACACCATCCACTGTAGAGACCTGCAGAAGCTGTTGTTCATTTTACTTGTAGCATTTTGCCAGGAATAGATGGGATGTGGGGGGGGGAAAAGATTCGAGCTACCCATTCTTTGAATTTGGGAAGTGGCTCAATTATGGATCCACAACAAATTTATCCGCACAGCAAGGCTGGGCCTTTGTTGTTCCGGTCTCAAAGGAAAGCTCCGGAAGTGCGGTGGTTGGTCAGCGGCCACCTAGGCTTGGCTGCGCTTGTTGCGTCTGTAGCATCTGGTAGAACATCTGTGTTCACAAGCAGCTTAGCTGCATATTGGAGTGACGGTTTTTATTTGGCTGAATGGAGAGTAGTATTGGGGCGTACCCCTGTTTGTCGAACACATCATAATGAGGCTGTAAAACGAGGTAGGAACACCGAGAGAACGAGGTAGGCATCGCATGCAAAGCATTTAGCTACTAAAAACAAGTGCGGCGTTGGAAAACGAGCTCAGACCAAAAAAAAAATACGGGACTGGAGAACGAGGTAGGAACACCTTGTCAATTGCGTTCCAAATAAATATTAATGTTTGTCATTGTTTGTCCGTTTTCGATTTCGGGAGATGCTGGTTGAAGGAATGACTTCTGTGTCGGCCCAAAACATTTTGCATGTCCTCAGGCGCCAACATCGCTGCCGTTGTCCAAGAGTTTGAAGGGTCGCTCTGGAACTGAACCTGTGAGGTCTTTGGGCGCCGGTCGCCTTATCCGGATCAAACTTGGCTGGGCAAAGCGGCGGTGAAATCGAACTAAATCTCACTGACATCTAAACCATATCTAGGTATCTAATGGTATCTAAACGGTCAAACACATCAAACACTTGGAAATTGGAAACCACTGGAAACCACTGGAAACCACTGGAAACCACTGCATCGAGGATGAGAAAGGTCTACCGACTTTGAGGTGGTGACGAGATCTCTTGCGGCTGTATGGGTCGTGCCCTCCAACTTAAAGTCATGGTGCTTGGAGGATATCGCACCTGGCAGGGGCCATGGAGTCTGGCCACCTGGCCGCCATGGCATGGACCATGACGCCATGACGCCATGACCTCTGACAGCATGGACGCGAAGAGTTCCGACAAGAGCTTCTTGTTGACCACCACGTGATGTTCTCGCAGATTGCAAAAGATTGATGCAAAACTGATGCAGAATTATGGAGAATTCTGGCATTGGCGTTTCATTTGAAATTCATCTGATTGCTCCAAAGATGTCCTCCCATGATCTTGAACATCTTGTCAAACTTATCTTGCTTCGGCCGCGCATTCACCTGGAGAAAAGTCAAAGTCATTTGAAAAAATAACAGATGCAAAGAATACGAGTTGCAAAGCCGCCAGCTTGGATGCTATCCAATGTGCCTCCGCTCCGCAATGCATTTCGCCACGGCTCTGACATGCCTTCCACATACTTGGACCCAGAGCAGAATTGCGAATTTCCCGGTCAAACCGAAGAAAATCATATCAGCAATTTAGAAATTGTGTCTTACCAAAGACTATACATGCCTGCCGTCCTAGACACACCACAGTTTGCGAAGCTTCGATGCCCAACCCTCAGACAGCACGGCAATTTGAACTGCCTTTGGAACGTCGCTTTGGCCCAGTTGCAAGCAAGGCGGGTCCTGGCTTTGGTCCATCGTTAGCTGAAAGCAACGGCTCTATTTCTGTGGAATATCCATACATTACATGGCTTAACATGAACTTATGTTGACTATATACAGTTCTGTTATGATGTTATATCAGTTATTAATGTAGCTTATGTTTGTCAACAGACCTTCCAGTCAATCCACAACAGCTCCAGTCGGCTCCTTCCCCAGAACCTCCTTGGCCCAAGCAACAGCACCCAGGTTCAAGTCCACCTTCTTCCATGCGTCCTGCAACTTGGGCTCTCATCTTTTGGTGGGGAACCCCCAAATTGTTGGGCGTGTGAACGAACTCATGATAAAATCCATGAAAATCCCAAATGCGCACAGTTGTGATGACTCTCCAATTTCGGGTGGCGAAGGCACTATACGCAGTCCTTGTGCGCTATCTCCCAACCTTTGCCCAGTCGGTCAAACTCAGCCTGCCAAAAATGGACGAGCATGGGAAAACAGGCCCTGTGCACATCTGCGAATTCCAGAGGAATTGAAGCGGGTGAATACAAACGATACAAACGATAAAGGAATATCAAAGATATATTATCTGGTTGGTGGTATACCTACCCCTCTGAAAAATATGAGTTCGTCAGTTGGGATTATTATTCCCAACTGAATGGAAAGTCATAAAATTCCATGGTTCCAAACCACCAACCAGTTATGATATATGTCGGAATCCCCATCTTTTTCAGACCCACACTGTTACACACCATCGCCTCGCCTTGACGTTCTCCGGAATGGGATGGTCGTTCTCCTCTCAAAAATCGGTCGATTCAGGTGGGGGTTGACTGGTTCGGTTGACGAGTTCAAGATGATCAAATGATATTAAATGCTACTAAATGATATTAAATGATATTAAATGCCTTTTTTGCCGGTGACCAAGATAACCAAGATATATATATACAGTAATGAAAAGCTGATGCAACATATCCATCGGAGCTCAAGCAATTTCAGCGCCAGATCCACTGCCTCCTGCTCTTCGGACCGCTCAGGGAGGGGCCTGGAAGCCGCAGGGAGGGCCTGCAGCGAAACTGCTCGGGAAGCATCAGTAACCCCAATATCATCCAATATCTCCCCAATTTCCATGAGTTGACTTGCGTTGACGAGATGGCCTCGCTCTCACTGGCCGGCAGGGTCTCTTGAGAGCCTCCTGTCGTTGGGGATCACCAACAACCAGGTCGCTGTGCCATGAAAGAAATGAAACTTGGATAGAGAAGAATTGCCTTGAGCTGGTTGCTTGAGTGACCCATCTCAGGATATTGAAAGGCACTTCATGACTTCATGGAAAAACTATATGAAAAACTCATAGAAATTCTCCATGAAAATCCGTCACATCTTGAGCAGTGGATTGCCACAGCCTGCAGGCAACTTCTGATCCGAAGACTTGCGACTCTTTGCTTTGGAACCTGTGCCAAGTTGGGCAGCTCTAGCAGTTAAAATCCCGTTGGTTTAGACTTTTTCAACATTCTGTCTTTTTCTGGGATATGATATACCCCAGCTACTCCAGTAGAGCTTCACTGTTGCAAGAAACATCATGACATCTGCTTCTGCTTTCATTATCTTTCAGTTTGTTGGGGGGTTGAGATTGGTCTACCTGAGTCTACCTCGTGGGCCCATTCTTTGAACGTTCAGAAGCTGCCTTTCTCGTTCCGCTTCTCTTTCGGCGGACGCGCCCTCTTCTTGGAACTGGAAGCACCACCGGGGGCAGCAGCACCACTGGGAGCAGCACCGCCGGGAGCAGCACCTGATCCGAATCACCAACAACTGGGATCCATGAGGTCGTCAGGAATCTCTTTAACCGGTCTCAAGCCACAAAGTTCCCTCACCATCCTAAGCCATTCCGAAACCAAATCAGACATGTTGGTTTGTCCATGTTTGTCCTGTTTGTCCTTTCACCGAGCCACCGCCTGATCCAGAATCGTCTCCATCGATGTCAATCACACCCTGCGCGTCGTCGAAATGGCCCGAGAAGAGCCGACAGATGGCCATCTCCACGTTGCCGTGCGACTGGCGTAAGGCCTGACCATCTCAAAAGCGGACGTTGAACCCGCTGGTTTCTATACATGATGCGGGTTCTACAAAAGATCACAACCAATCACTCCCACCAGTGTTTGAGGAAACACCCGCTTTGGCCTTTCGTGCAGCATCTTCTGAAAGGCCAGATCCCTCAGAGAACAGGAATGAACATGAATGAACAAGGTAATCCTAAGGTAATCGAAGATTCTGGACTCATCGAAACACCACACTCGGACCATGGCAAAGATTCTTTTGTAAAAATCCCAATAGGAAGGGCACTTGCCCGGTGCAAAATATGTTGATCCCTGCACCAATTTTCAAATGACCCAATGGTAAATAATTCCTAATGTGTTCCTATATAACGTTCATATATTATTAATATTATATTATAACTTTTGTAACCAACAGCGCCCCTCAGGCAAGAGATTCGAAAAGAGATAAAAGAGCACCTGTGGCTGGAAAAACATTGTATTGGCTGTAAGAACCAAGTTGACTTGTGAATCCTGAAAAATCAGGCTAAAGAAACAGGTAAGCATGACCTTATGGAAACATATTATCGGAAACCCACTGCCTCCAGCAAGGAGAGAAGGTTCGCGAGTGCTACGTCATCATCCATGTGATCGCAGGGGTGGACAGCTATGCACGGAAAAACCGGCTTCAGAAAAAGTCGAAATGAGTTTTTCATCGTTTTTCCATCAGTTTCAAGCTGCTTTTGGCACGCAGCCCTGACATCTGAATCGGGGTCTTTGAAGGTGCTCCGATGTGTGTGTGTGTGCTATGTTTCATTAGCGGAGCGAATTTGCTCCCACAGAGCTGAAATGGAGGCGACAATTTTTCAGAACCTAGTTGTGAACAGCAAGCAGCCGTAGACACCGTTCTGTAAAACCTGTGGCTTTTCGATCAGAATATGACATGAATATGACATGAAGATGCTCAAGGAATAACGATGCTGTTTGCTGAGCTGTTTTCTCCGCAGACCGCCCGCTTCGGCTGCCTCGTATGCTGCCCAATTCCCTGGGAATTGGGAGCAGCGATCCACTCCACAACTTCTGCAGAGTTTCCGCTCGACCAAAACCTTTCCCCATGTCGCATCATGTCGTCAAACATTCGTTGAAAGATGTGGAAAGCTTTTTTGTGACCAAAGAAGTTCTGTGCTTCCCGTGTCAAACGAATGAAGTGGTCACTACGCCCCATGTTTCATGTTTTGATGTCACAAGCTATAAATCTCAACAGTTTCCAAGATGGCTGTGTTGCTTCAGATCTGGTTCAGATCGGTGTTTTGCCAAACAGACCCGCTGTTTCAACCGATCCCAATCTAACCCTGCTGTTCATCTTGCGGATCTGGTGCGATCCTCACCAAATCGTCAATGCGAAGGATGGTGATGGCAGCCTGTGGAAACTTGGCACATCGTGGGTAACACCAGGTGGTACCCATAATGGGTCTGTTCAAATATGGATGCAAAGCAACACTGGTTATCACTGCTTCAGATTGCAAAGGTCTTCAGATTGCAGAATTTTGAAGGCACCCAGAAGAATTTGGCGGTGTCGATTCACTCTAAAAGCAATCGAGACCTGTATCTTTCGGGGTCTTCCAGCATCAGTCCATATACACATCTAATCTGAATAACTCTTCAGATTCTCCGTCGACTGTTAGGTCAGGTTTACAGTAGGTCTCCACATTTCAATCCGACCAACTCCAACGATCACAAAATCACCAATTTTGGGAAAGAAAGTCACTGCAGAGCCTCTGTGGCAAACTTCAAAGACTTCAATTTGGAGACCATTGGCTCCAACACGCCATTGGAGATCTGAAAAAAGGACACTGTGAAGTGAATTCCAGCTGGCAGAAAGATGTGACACATCAGAGGCTACTGAAACACAACTTCTGCGCAACGCCGAAGAACGACTGAAACACATCTGCAAAACCAGGAACTTCCAAAATCGCACCTGGTTTCGCACAGTGCCATTGGTCAAGTCTAGGCCGTACCATCTGTAGTCTTTCTTCTTTGGGTCCTGCGACCACCAAGCTGATCAAGCTGCAGGAGTGATTTTTCATCAACACAGAAATCAACACAGCTCCTGCTGCGACGCATGGTGTCTCACCTGCATGGCAGGCATGGCAACATCACGGTTTCGGGCACTTCGGCGATGCAAATCACGTGTTCATCGCCGATGTTTCGCATATTTTCGCATGTTGTATGGGGATTTGCATCGATCTTTGAGTTCTTTTTGAACATCAGAGTTTCACATCCATTGACTTCTCAGGTGACACCCATGGTCCCATAGTCCCATGGTAAAAACGGCGCACCCTAAGAGCCGCCAGCAGATCAATGGCATCCAAGGCAGCATTGATGGCCAGGGTCTTTGGGATGGTGAGGAGGGCCTCAAGCTGCGACGCATTGCAGGAGATTGCATGAGATTGCTGCGACTCCCATTTTGCTACGACTGTTCTTGGAGGTTTTTAGTTCCCTCAAGTCGTGCCAAACCTATTTTTTTCATCTTTGTTTCTTTCCATGCGGCCTTCCCATGCCTTCCCACCTTTTGCTCCGTTTGCTCCTTTTGCTGCACTTAAGAATTCAACTCTTTGCCAGTTGCCTCGGCAAACTCGGCGATGGCCCATTGCTCATAGGAGTCAAAGGTGCGAGCATGGTCCTTCCATAACCCGGGTGAAATCTGCAAGAAGCAAAAGGTCAACAACACGGCGTCCATTGGGAAACCATCCGGATCCAAATCCATTTCCACTCATCATTCATCATCACCATTCATCACCATCCCGATGTACAGCCTATAGGACCCTCCTATAGGACCGTCCTACCATCCACGGCTGGACACCAGTTCCGGCTTTTCGGGTCCTCCAGGTGCAAGCTGAGTGCGGTTTCCACTGCACCGCCCCCAGGGACCACTGCATTGGACTCCAAGGTGCGACTCACGGCGCAAAGCGCGTCGTGCACCTTGCCGCAACCGGGTGAAATCAATGGAGAGTTGCTGAAGGTTTCTCAGGGACTCTCACATCATGTCATCATGTAGCTGGAGTGAAATCAAAAATGGATAAAAATGGCTCATGGAATGTTTTTGGTAAATAGTTTCTTGATGTTTCTTTCACCTTGTAACTGGAACTGGCATCCGAGGAGTGAAATCAGCAAACATCCTGATGACCATTGATGACCCAAATCCGCCAAGCCGCCGATCGGGACGCTTCTTCCAGCATGAATTCATTGGCACCTCTGATCAGGATGCTGCACGCCTCACAACGCCAAATTCAACAAAGTCGGTCACAAAAACATCATGCGAATGTTCAAAAAATTCAGATCATCCAAATAGATCCACATAGATCCAAATCGTCTCGTTGATTCAACGTTGATTCAATGTCGATTGATTCGATTGATTTGATGTTTACAGATGTTTACAGTATCTATGTGATATCTGTGTGATATCTATGTGATATCTATGTTGATTCACCGTCGCGCAGGGTGCACATCGGTGCACCTTGCTGGCGGTGCAGCCCTTGATGAAGACGAAGTCGTTGTCTCCGACGCGTTCGTTCACCACCTCCTCGGCCGTGCCCATGTAGCTGGGATCGAAGGCCTCCTCGCCTTCATCCGTGGCCATGGTGAGAAGCACCTGCCATGGGCCATCCATGGGCCATGGGCCATGGGCCATGGCATAGCATGCTGGTGGCAGATGGAAAGGCCCCATGATGGGGCCAGGGATGTCAGGATGTCAGGAATGATGTATGATGATTTGATGTTTGAAATTATGTCAATCATGTCGAAATAGCATGAAATAGCTTCGACTTGTATGTTTGAACGGAGTGGTAACCAAAAGGAAAAGGCGAACTCACGAGCCAAATAATATCAAATGTTGTAACTTTGGGCCAGGCTGAACCTCACATCTCAACAGATCCCGCGACACTTGGCACCTGGGCACCAGTGACCTTGGCGATTCGCTTGATGTCCTTCTTGTCGACACGTCGAACGCCCAGAACACCAGCCTCTCAAAACAGGCTGCCCAAAACCCCAAAACTCGCAAGGTTGCAACTTCAGGAAGTACATGCAGCTCGTATAAGCTCGTATAAGCTCGTAAGTGCCGGAAAATATGAACTGCCTTTGTGAAAACATGTGAAAACCATGTGCCCATATGCAATATCAGCTCCAACTCACGGAAAGTCTGTTTTCTGAAGTTCCTTTGGTCATCGCAGCGGAAAACGCTGCGACTTTTCTCACCCAAAGCGTTCAAGGCGTTTCTGTCGTAGCTCATCTGCTGAGGCCTCAGATCCGACACGTCAACGCTGATCGTCGCTGATCGTCGCTGAGCGATTTCGCTGAGGATCCTACTTGGCTTCGAGCGCCAGCGCCGCCCCTCAGCCGGGACTGAAAGATCAAAGTGTTGAAACTGGATAAACAGTGGATAAACTGGCTTGCCCATTGCTCCAAATGGAGAGGAGCTCCAAATGGAGAGGATCCAGTGAAACCTGGAGATCCTGGAGAATGTGACGGCTGCGTGGCCGTTGCATGTTTCGAAAGGGAAAGCCAGTCTGCTGGGCGGACTTTTCCTGTCCAAGGAGCAGTGTACGTCCAGGTGATTCCATGTCCTTGGAGAAGCCAAGGGTGTCAGCACCTAAAGGGCCTAAAGGGTTGGGGTCTTTGTGGACCAATTTGGGGACCCCCAAAAAAACCACACGACTCCAAATCATTTGGAAAATAGGTCATCTTGAGACTTCAAGAACCCAAAAAAAATCTCAAACCTTGACAGCAATTTCACCGAGCCACTGAGATGGAGCTCTTCTTTGGAGATGCTGAACCTCTGTACATCTTGGCATCAAACGTGCAGCCAGACTTTGAGATTTCACAGAAATCCTCGCTGGGCCCTGGACCCATTCGTGGACCCGACCTCAGCTTTTGTCTTTCAGGGAAGATTTCTACCAAAGAAATCTATCAAATAAATACCATATCAGTATATATCAGTGTATCAGGATTATCAGGATCCACTATCCAATATGATCGAAGAAAACCGATATCATCTGATATCATCTGATATCCATTGAATCATTCAATGGATCTTCCAACGATGCTTCAAGGTGAACGTCTGGGTTCCCCTGGCAGTTTGGCATTGGTCCACCAAGGCTCTTCAGACTGAGGTTCCCGGGGTTCCCTGGGTGGCACCACTATCTCTGGCGCCTGGTGAGCGTGTCCAAAGGGGGATACTTCCATTCGGTGGCCAATCTTGATGAAAACCAAAGGATTGGGGTTTTCACCGCAGTCCAGACATGTCCAGACCAAACAGGAACAACAAGCACATAAACTGTCAGCATCAAGAAAAGCTCCATCTGACATCGCTTCCCCATTCTGACCCAGTCGAATGAGCTCAGACGTTACCAGATGTCGGGCACCTCTGGGCCTGTGTTCCAGCATGCTTGGCCCATGGCAGAAACCCTGCCTTTGGCGAAATGCTTTCAGATTCGATCGAGATCGAGATCGTGGAAGTAGACATCCCGACATCCCCTATGTTCAAAAGGATTTTCCTTGCATTTCATAGGCTATTTCAGCTAAGGCGGTTATTTGTTGGAGCGAAGACTCAAAATACTCCAAAGTCAAACAAGTCTATTGTTAAATCTCATTGTCAACGGCCTCCTCTGTATAGACACACCAGTTGGTAGGTGGGAAAAAAAAAAACTACAGTATTCCGTTTCTGATCTTACCCACCTACTTCTGCCCATCATCTGCTCGAGCCCAAAGACACTTCCGAGATCAAACAACATGCAGTCCCCGCTGGTGCCAGAACAGGAAAAAACAGGAAAGTCATCGCCTCCACTAGGTACTTCATCGCGAAGTCATCAATCCCTTTAGTGGTGAAGATGGCATTGACCCCGGCATCCAAAATTTTCTGGATCTTCTCCTGGGTCGCAGCCACAACTTCGAGGGGAAGAATCCAAGTGCCACTTTGGTCCAAACAGTCCAAATGCTCTGATCTCTAACCATAGACAATACTCAAGCTATAATGTAATTATATCCACCTATATCATCTATGTGTTTCCACTTTCAATGAACATATAGCCTAAAATAGCTATCATCAACACCATCCGACATCATCCGACGCATCTCCGACCTTAGTGATGTCCATCTCCTTCTGCCGGACCCGTTCCAACTCTTCGGGGTCGTCGATGACGATGTTCACGTTCATCGACATGCGGTGCTTCTTGAGGTCAAAATCCAGCAGCGCCTCATAGGATCCAAATGGGCTGGGGCTTGCCATAAGCCAGGCCAGAAAAATGGGGCTTTCCATAGACATGGCTGTACCTCAAAATGGATGGTTTATAGGATTTATATGGATTTTATTGTGGAAAGATCCATTAGGATGGATGATTGGGGGTACCCCAATGACTTAGGAAACCACCAAATGGGAACCAAATCATCCAATTTTGCCGGTGGGACACACAGTTGCCTGCCCTTTGAGGTTCGGGCAATCTTGGCGGGAGAAACCCAAGCTGGCATTTCCTGCGGTGTGTTTTTTTCATAGTTCAACCATGTTTGACCAACTCCAATGAAAACAACCGACGCATATGTGCTATGGTCAAAATATAATGGCAATCCTGAAAAAAAAATGTATATTATATTATATTATATTATATATTATATTATATATTATATCATATCATATATTATATCATATATTATATAATATATTATATTATATATTACATTATATATTATATTATATTATATTATATTATATTATATTATATATTATATATTATATTATATATTATATCATATCATATATTATATCATATATTATATCATATATTATATTATATATTACATTATATTATATTATATTATATTATATTATATTATATATTATATTATATATTATATCATATCATATATTATATCATATATTATATTATATATTATATTATATATTACATTATATATTATATTATATTATATTATATTATTTATTATATCATATATTATATATTATATCATATCATATATTATATCATATATTATATCATATATTATATCATATATTATATCATATATTATATAATATATTATATTATATATTACATTATATATTATATTATATTATATTATATTATATTATATACATCCTTAATCATCCTTATACAAATAGATTGACGACCATACCCCAAGGACTGGCTTAATCCAATCCAACTATAACTTTTGTAACTAGTACTAACTTGACCGTTCCACATATACAAAAGCACCATTTTTTCGATAAATTCAGCCGTCTGTCCTGTGAAGCCCTCATGATCTGCATGGCGTATCCATTTGGGATGAGGATTGACTCGTGGCTACTCTGGCCGTGCGACTTCAGGACGTTGATCTGAGCCGTGGAGAAACTCGGAAGCTGATTGGAAGCCCAAACGCTTTCGGTGTTGGAAACGTGTTGAAACATCGCATTTCCATATCCACAAAAATGATCTAAAATGTCGGGTCCATTCTGATAGACTTCTTCATGTTTCAATATGTTCCAATATGTTCCACCCATTGTTCTTGTGTGTCCCAAATTTCATGGGTCAACATGGGTCAACATGGGTCATCACCGATGATCGATTACCGCCTGATTCACCGGGTACTTCGCCTTCCCCTGAAGGTTCACCATCTGGCCGATGCTCCGATGACTCCGATACTGCCCAAAGATCTGTATGCTTTCCCTACCCTCTGGTTATGTTAAAATAGCTATTGAAAATGGTCATTTATAGTGGATTTTCATGGATTTTCCCATTAAAAATGGTGATTTTCAATCATCATGACATGGTGTATGGCTTGGAGTCATGGAAACACTAGCCATACGGCTTCGGAACCGATCCCTTCAGCTACCAATGCTGTGCTGCGGCACGCTGTGCGCACCTTGACGGCCTTCACCGCATCGACGATGATCTGACAAAATACCGCCTCACGTTCGTCAAAATGGCCAGATACCCTCTGGTAAACTAACATAGCTATGGAAAATCACCATTTTCAATGGGAAAACTCACTATAGATGGCCATTTTCAATAGCTATGTTAGTTTACCAGAGGGTAATCCGAAAACTTCTGAGATTCTCGGCAAATCAAACATGGCAGTGGATTTCCTCATGTTCTTTTCGTTAGATCTAGGGAACAAATTGAAGACGTGCAACACCTATTGACCTAAAGTATCAGGGTGACATTGTGCCATATTGTTTTTTTTTACGTTGCGACAGTTGCGACCTTCAAAAAGCTGGGATGGACCATGATGGACCGAGGCGGACGCAGTTGGTCATGTTTACTAAACAGTTTACCATCCGAATTTCAGAGATATCTTGAGCTGATATCCCCATGATATCCCAATGAGATCCCCATGATTTTGAGCCAATAAACTGTCGGTCATGGCATCACATGGCATCTGTCTCCCTAAGTCTGAGCGTCTGGCGCTCTCAGATCCAATAAACTTGGAAGACAACGATGTCTTGGCGATGTTCGTCAAGGTGTCCTGGCTGCCGTTGCAGTGCCGGGCTTTGATATGTTGCCTGGATCTGAAGAGAATGCTATGATTGATATGGTGATTGATTATTGATGATGGATATAGGATACAGTATGTGATTACCGATGATTACTGATGATTACTGATGATTACAGTACCGATGATTGATTATTGATTGTGATGATTCATCATTTATCTGACCTCTCCATATGAAATTCAAAAAAAAAGAGATTCGCACCTGCTCAAGAGCATCAACCTTCTGGCTCAGATTCTCCTGGCGAAGCAAACTGTGAAGCCAAAAACACCTGGCATCTACCGGTCACCTGGCCTGAATGTACTTGATGGACTCTCGCATCGCCAGTCTGTATCCAGCAATGATGGTCTCAGAGTTTGAAGACTGGGAATCTATGGGAAAACGAACTGTTGACATGTCATCTACTGAGACACGGTTGAAATATGTTGAAATGCTGATTGGGATCCGGACCGTTGGATGGATGTTGTTCTTCACAAGCTCATTGGCTCGTTTCAACCTCGGGAAATGTGTCATCCGTGGATTGCGATGCGGACAATCACTGGCTCAGATAGGGCCCATGCAATTCCGCTGCGATGATCACGACCGAAGTGGTTCCATCACCCACTTCAGTGTCCTTCACGCCCAACGGAACAAAACAAAGGTAGGAAATGACATGAAATGACATGAAATGACATGAAATGACATGAAATGACATGAAATGACTAGTGTCCAAGTCCAATGGCAGGATGGAGTGCTCATACTTCAAAGGCTCAGAATCACATAGAATTACATGGTTATCATGGTTCATTCCGGTTTGTCGAATATGTCGAATTTACCTTTCTGTTCCGGCAGATTTCCAATCTCTCGGATTTGACTTGCTGAAGATATGTACAGTTCGGTCGTGACAGAAATAAGACTGGTGTATCTGCTATACTTCATCAAAAATCGGTCGTGACACGGTACCTCCAGAAACAAAGCTACAACTCAAATATATCAAACATCATCATTATCGTCACTATTACTGTTAATCATCATTTATATTCATTTATGATGTTGCCATATTTTACCATGTAAAAAGCATCAGTCATCCGCATGACTGGTGTCCTGGAGATTGGCCAATTCTACCAGCACCTTGGCTGCTGGATGTTCCACCTCCAATTGCTTCAAGATGGTGGCACCATCGTTGGTGATGGTCACATCCCCAATGTCATCCACCAACATCTTGTCCAAACCTCGGATCTGGATCTGAGATTCATCTGCTTCAGATTGCGAAAAGGCTTCCAAACATGACCCCAAAAAAAACGATTTGATTCCTGATCTTTTAGATTCCCCTAAGCAGTAGCAGCAGGTTTCTGTCCTTTTTTTACAACAAAAACAGAAGTCCCAGAAGTCCTCAGCCACGGAAACCTTGCGGTCCAAGGGATGACTTCAGGATGTTGGCCAAGGCCTCGGTCGGACCACAGCTCGTCATGCTCGGATGGTCACCCGCAGATCGCCGCAGCACCCGGGGCACCCGGACCATGACGGCCGTCACGTTGGCCGACCGCACATCTGCGCCACTTTCGCGCTGGCCTGAGCATTGAACTGAGCATTGCGGAGCCGTGCAACTAAAGTTTGAAACATGCTGGGCTACAGTTGAATCAAGATGAATCAACTAATTCGGAATGTAATTCTGATCTCAAGTTGAAAGCGTTTTGAAGCTGTTTTAAGAAGCGGTGTTTAGCCTTTTGAGAATTTGACACTGACCCAACACGGCGCCTGCAATTGTCAGCCCCAACTCGGATGCCATGCTGCGCCCCTGAGTTAAAGCACTTAATTTGCTAAGTGCCTGTGGAGTGCCCTGAGCCGAGCAAAGGTGACAGCAACGATGACAGGATGAAGGCATCTGATTTGATCCTGGCTGTACAGAGTGTGTCGAACTTGTAGAACTGATTTTTTCGGCTAGTGTTAACTTCACAATCTTCACACTGCAGTAGGTTGTGCTGTTGCAATTTCTTTTCACTTCAGCCCTGAAGAAATGTGTTGAACTGCTTTGCAGTTCGTCCGGTGGTCATGACAAGAAAAAAACGCCAACTGGCAACTGAAACTGCGGGAGTGAGGTCACACTCGCTGAAGTCACGGATAAACCTTGGTAAACCTTACAACCTCCCATTCGGGATCGGTGAAATGCAGCCGCGGCATGCCTTGTGACAGATCGATTCTGACAATTCCAACACAGCCAGATTCTGTCATCTGGAATACCACGTGGAAGCCTTTGCAGCCACCAAGCAAGGGCATGGTTTTCGGGAGTGCTTCCGGCACTGTTTCTTCAGTCACACAGTCACACCCACAAATGCCGTGTAAAAGCTTTCAAGTTGTTCATTCCACTCAAACCAACTGCAGACGAGTTGCCTCAACAAGGACCCTCAAAAGATGTAGGCCATAACATTCTGCTTGGAACGTTGCAAGCTCCGTTCCATGCGCATCCTTGACGGCTGTAGGATGTCGGCCACAGTTCGGAATGGCCCATTTCACACTGATACAATCTACGGATGCCATACCCCTGTTCAAATCCAATGAACGGAAGAAACTGAGTCCCAACAATAGATGTAACATCTTCAACATACATTGATTATCATTGATTCAAAATGGCTTTCCACATTGATTCGCCATTGATTCAACATTGATTCAACTGGAGAGTTTATTTCCAAGGGGCTGTTGTTCTCTGAGAGACTCCAGGATCTCTGACTCTCTTCGGTGATCTACCAGCTGGCCTGAACAGATTCAACACCAAACCCGACAAAGAAAGCCTCCCAGATTCTGGGGGTACCATGAGGTACCTAGAGATACCTGGAGTATCTTCCCCAACATCGGCTGCAGCCGCTAGATAGATTAGATAGTAGTTTCTCTAGCCCACCTTCAGCCATGAAATTTGGGACTGGGGACTGGGCCTGAAATGATCTGATAGCTTTCCTTCGTCAAGAGCACAGTGACACCATTCAAATGCCTTGGCCACCCGCTGATTCACCATGGCACCATGCTCCGTCAATGGTCCGTCAATGGTCAGAAAACCTCCTGAATCGGTGGTCAAGGCACTTCACAATGCGTGCTCGCTCCAAGCATTGTCCTGAGACCAAAAAAAGGGCTGCTGAGAAATCACTCAAGAAACGCTGACGGAGTCTGCTGATGTGACCGGCATGAAAAAAAGATGGACGGATTGTGGTTACCCTCTGGTTATGACTAACAGTTCGCCATGGTATAGATGGCCCATAGAAATCGATGGTTTACCTATCAAAAATGGGTGGATTTTCCTATGAAAAATCACCAAATGCTACGCGTTTCAGAACCATCCGCTGGCGCAGCTGGCGAGCGGCTCAGCATCCGCAAATCCTCCACTTCCGTGGCCACCCCGGCCAGGGAGAAGATATCCACATTCACAGTGGATCCAGTGAAGTGAGTGAGGCACCTCGGCAACGAAGTGATTCTCATGGATACAGTAGATAAAAACCATGATAATATGATGGATATCTGATGGAATATTATCATCATATTCCATCAGTATATCCATCATATTATCATGGTTAATATGATGGATATCTGATGCATATCTGATGGATACATCCTGAAACATCCTGATGCATCGATAAGAAACAATAAATCGAAATCGAATCCGAAGCGTTCGCGAAGCATAGCTATGGCTATCCCATTAAGTTGCTGTCAGGGCTTTCACACCAAGTGGCCGATGATTCAGGAGGGTCTCGTAGAGCTCCACCAGGAAAACCAAGGCGTTTTTCAGACCCAGATCGGTGTTACTCACCGCATTGGACAGAAAGAGTGGAAGATATTGAAAGAGGAAGGCCTTCTGCAGATGCCCATCCAAAAGGAAGATCTCATACAAGGCATCCTGATTTCATGTGACGAGACTGTGCCTTTTTTTTGAAAACACGTCCAACCCTGCTCAGCTACCGTGCCGGCAAGTGTCGCGTTGTCGATCCGAAAGGCTATTCCAATCTTTCTGAATTGATCGCAACTGATTTGGCTCCACTGCTCCTTTGTCTCAAGGCTAAGAGCAGCTTGCAGGAAAGCCAGGAACAAAGTTTGACGCAAGTAACTGCATGTATAACTACTATGTGATATGTACTACATTGTACTACTACATTTTGATGTCATATGATGCAAGAAGGAAACACTTGAACATCTAAAAATGTTTCTGAATGTGTGACTGGTGAAGGAAGTGGTCACTGCTTCACGGTGCCAAGAATCGTGTGAGACAGGCCAGACGCGCCAACGCCAAATGTCCGGGCTGTTGGACTTTCAGCTGCAAAGCTTCTGGCGCGAAGGAAACAACAGCAGCAGATTCTGACAGGGGTCCTCGAGAAGAACTAAGACTGTGACTAGATGGTGACTAGATGCGCTATACATACATACATTACATTACATTACATTACATTACATTACATTACATTACATTACATAGATACATAGATACATAGATACATAGATACATAGATACATAGATACATACATACATACATACATACATTACATACATTACATACATTACATACATTACATACATTACATACATTACATACATTACATACATTACATACATTACATTACATTACATTACATTACATTACATTACATTACATTACATTACATTACATTACATTACATTACATACATTACATGCATTACATACATTACATTCATTACATACATTACAGATATTACATACATTACATACATTACATACATTACATACATTACATTACATTACATTACGTTACGTTACGTTACGTTACATTACATTACATTACATACATACATTACATACATATATATATATTATGTATATATACATGGTTCTCTTGGAGTTCTACATATTTCTCCAGTGCTTACTGTGCTCCAACTCATCCACGGGACGTGATCTGCCTGCACGTTCCACCATGTAGTTCCAGTAGACCGCTTGCGCCGAAGGTTTTGGACCGGAGCCATCCGAAGCCTCAGAAATTTGGGGATCCATAAAAGGACTTCGAGGTGTTCTTCTGGGCTATTCTGGGTATCAAAACACTAAGAAACTGATCCTAATCAGACAAGTTGCAAGAATGCTTTGGAGGCACTGCAGGGTCTTTAAGACGGAGCGGCCATTCATTTCGTTCAGAAACAATGAGCCCTTCACAGTGACAGCCCCTGTAACCTCAAAAATGAGAAGCGAAGAAATGCCCCGGATCAGTCAAGTAAAAATGGGGATCGATCCGTCATGAAATTAGGGACGCATTTGAAAAAGACACTGAAGATACTGAAGATTTGATATCTGAGCAGTATCAATCCCAAAAAAAAGGATGGATGGTCCCGGCTACAGAAAGTGACCGCTCCGTAACTGCGAAAACCGAAAAATTCATTTTAGCTGAGAATCTCCACAAAGGACACAAACTTGTGTCAGAAGGAACATCCTGACATTGAGACATTGCTGAACATGGACAAAAAAACAGCTCGGCTGCTCAGCTCTGTAGCACAGGAAACCCATGGAAACCCCACATCCACTTGCGAATGACAATCTGATAAACATTGCAGTGAAGAGTACCTGCATCCACAATGACATTGTAAAGAAACAATAAAAATCAAATCATCAGTAGATCGCAACATATTTTTTCTTCAATTCTCATTTGCCAACAGATCTGTGGACCATAGTGAAGCATGGTGAACCGTGGCAATGCCGCCAAGTCGCTTAAAGATCACAGGATCTTCCACTTTCATGACACTTTGCAACATCCATACCTAAATGCAGGTGCCATGCCCCATCATGCGTTGCTGTGAACCATGCTAGCCCCGTCAACATCTGTCAACTAAGGTTGCAGCGGAGTGTGGGTTGTTTTCAGCTTGGAGGAACTGTGGAAAACTGAATTGTCCAAGCATGCGCACCTTGGACATGCTGGTGATGGAAGGAAAAACGTGGACGGCAAAGCAAGGCAATTTCCCTTGCAGCGCGCACTCCAAAATATCTCAAAATCGGCGATGGGTGTGGTGTCACTCTGATATCCTCATGAGTATCTTCTAAGTAGAGAGATCTGAATAAAGCATCTGGATACTGCATATACTGTTTTCAACACACTTTATCATACTTAATCCCCAGGTCCAAGCAGGTCCGAGCAACTGTTGAAGCCACGTAGTTCGAGCCCTCTGGTGGCAGCGATGCCAGAGATGGAAGATACATCTGCAGTTCGTTCACTGCGTAAGACAGGACCTCGGCTGCAGGTCTTCCATGGTGTCACTTGATCTTGATGTCACTTGGGTCCAAAAAAACTGGATCCCAAGAATCAATCCACGAACATCTCATGAAAATGATGGGGTTCGGGTTCAGTGAGGGAAGTTGGCGATGTTGTGCGCACGCTATCGAGGAGTTTCCCATGGCTGAGGAGATGACGGTTTCAGGCGATCGACGTTCGCTGGGTGGGCACAACTTGGCAAACTCCGAGTTTTTGCTCAGGCCGCCTGAGTCATAGGTAGCGGCATGCGGCGGATAGTCAACTGGATCTTGTGGTGATCTTCCAGCGATTTGGAAAAATTGGACAATTGAGGTCCCTGCGAAGTCCCAGCAACACGACGAGTGCTGCCAACTGCGGTTCGGTGAAATCAACACAAACAAGCTCCTGGCTGGCATGATACACAGATGGCAACGGGTCCCAAACGGTATCAAGTTGTTTGTTATCCGTCTCTTATTCAATATACAAACATATGTCGACGGACACATTGAATGGTTTTCCCATGAACGCGATAAAGATCACACATCCGGCTCTTAGCAAACTCAGGTGGCACGAGTGGCACCCTCATCTCACTTTTTACCCGGCGCTATAATCAAACAAAGGAAGCGCATCTCAAAGTCAAAAATAAAAGCCATCAAAAGTCAAAACTACAAAAACTAGTACTGCTAGAGTATAGATATTCAACTAGATATTCAAGTCACCACTCAAATTTTGATAAATTTTGATCTCCGCAGATCTGCCTGGATAGCCGTCCAAGTACTGCGAGACAACTTTGCCTCCCCTTTTTGACACGCCACCATCTGCTCGTAGTCGTCCTGCCCAGCTGATCCAATAGATGCGCCAAGTTCCCAGGTGGCCGAGGTGGTTCCCACCTGGTTCCCAGATGGTTCCCAAGTGGTTCGCAAGTGGTTCCCAGGTGGTTCCCAGGTGGTTCCCAGGTGGTTCCCAGGTGGTTCCCCAGGTGGCTCCCAGCTGGGTGGTTCCCAGGTGGTTCGCGGTTTTTAGGTGGTTCCCAGCTGGTTCCCAGGTGGTTCCCAGGTGGTTCCCAGGTGGTTCCCAGGTTCCCAGGTGGTTCCCAGGTGGTTCCCCAGGTGGTTCCCCAGGTGGCTCCCAGCTGGGTGGTTCCCAGGTGGTTCGCGGTTTTTAGGTGGTTCCCAGGTGGTTCCCAGGAGGTTCCAGGTGGTTCCAGGTGGTTCCAGGTGGTTCCAGGTGGTTCCAGGTGGTTCCAGGTGGTTCCAGGTGGTTCCCGGGTCACCGCAACATCGCAACATCGGTTCTGTCACGCCTTCAGCAACCACATGGCCGAAAGAATGGAAAGTATCGCTCGTTTGGCTTCTTCCTGCTCCAAGGATCTCGGCAGTTCTGTAGCTCTGTGCTTTGAAATTTGCTGCGCGTGGAAACTCAGAAGAAATACAAAAAATATATCTTCGGAAATATAATAGAAAAGAAGCACAGCACCTGGTGATTGAGCTGTGCGTAGATTCCAAGGTACTCATTCAGCTCCGAAAAGGCCTCCTTCAGACCCAGTTGGAACTCCTGACCAGTTCCACAGTTCCACCACAACTCCAACCACAACTCCAAGCAGATCAAGCTGCAGCAGCAGCAGCACCTCTGGAGAAGGCAGCGGCGATTGGAGAGTTTGCTCCACAAAGTCGGAGATGTTGCTGACCTGGGGCCGACCCATGGCTGACCCAAAAGGATTTGGGATTGGAGATGATTGGAGAATTGGAATGATTTAGCAACTTGGAGATCCAATTCCATTGCTTAGCAGATTCAACTAGCTTCATCTAGTTTCAGTATTTCCAGGTTGATCTATCACGGGTGGGTGTTCTGTGTGGTGTATACGAAAGTCCGCCCGCACCGAAGGCGCCAAGGGACCAATGGACCGATCTGTCAGTCTGGTGCAGCTTCAGCTGTGGGGGGGGCCGTGTTCGCCGGGTGCCCCCGCACCAAAAAGAGGTTGCCTGCTCTTGTAATTTCATGTAATTTGAACAGATTGCAAATCGGCACAACGTCGGCCAAATTCACCGGTTCGATCCAACATGGCCGCAACATGCCGCCCCCATTGCTCAACTTCGGCAAGGCCCCAACTTCGGCCCAACTTAAAGGCCAAGGACGGCCAAGTTTGACCCCAGTCGGCTTTGGTTAGGCCAATTAGCGCTCCTTTCTCTGTCCATTTCTGTCCTATTCCTGGGTGCGGGCGGTACCTGTCACGAAGCGACGAATGAAAATACCGTGCCCTCTGCGGAGGTTGGGCCTCCATCCCCTTCAAGTCGTGCATCTTCCCAGAGCCCGGAGTTAAAAGTTCCTTGGGACCAAGCCCAGATCCCAGTTCACCGGTGGGATAGCCACCAAACAGGGCGAAGGGCAAGTCAGGTCCACTTGGGCCCCAAGGGACCCCAATGTCCGCTAAAAGATACCATAAGATACCTGCATTAGTTGCGATTGACGAGTTCCTTGTCATTTCACACTGACACCACTGCTACCATCTGCTACCATCTGCACCACTGTTCACACACAAAAACCCAAAAGAGCGGGGAAGATTCATCGTCCCATTCGATGTGAAAAACTACATCTGACATGTTCCCATTGCCTCGTGGCATAAAATCAGCTCTGAGGATCGCTGAGTTGTGTGATACGGACAGAATCTTCAATGCAGTGGTCTTCCAGTAGTTCCCAGCGGTCCTTGATCTTTCCTTTGCGTTTCCTTAGGCGCAAAAGTGCGTGCACTTCCACATGCTGGAGGGATGTACCGGATGTACAGAACCAAAAGAAGGTTGAATTGATGTGGTTTTTGGCAATGGCAGTGGACCAGTGCGATATAGTTTGGTCGATGTCGAGTTCCCAAAAAAGATGAACCGATTCTTCACCCAGTGGATGCTAAGGATCGCTTGTCGCAGCAATTCCACGGCATATTCGTGGATGGCAACCAATGCTGCTGGCGAATTGTGCATGGCCTCCCAAGGCAGCTCTCACAATTTCAGAGATTTGATGTTAGCACACAACCCATCCAAAAATTACAGTTAAATTTGCAAAGCCATCCAATGATCACAGGAAAAACATCCATAATTTGGTTCTCTTGATTTGAAAATGGTCGATTTATCTGGTTTTGACCTTGATCCATTGAACCATTCTTCCATTGATCCATTGAGCCATCTTGGACCTGGTTTTCCTCATTTTCGCCTTGCCTTCAAGAAGTCCTTCGCCGTGGTTTTCAGCACTTTGGCATAGGTCACAGACGTGAACAGCGAAGAATGAGACCTGAATGAAGTTGGGCATCCAAATTGGAGACACCCTTGACTTGAGGGTCACCCACAAACTAGTTGGATCATGTTGGAAACGGCAAGGATGCATATTTTTCCATGGTTTCCCGTACTGTTTGTCTTCTTGTTTCTGTACTTCCCATCTATTCTGCACAGTGAAAGTGCCTTTGCAGCTCACATGACTCATCGTCGCTGCGTAGTTTCTGAAAGTTTGGGGCCAACGTTTTTTTAGATATCGTTATATATATTTCTTATATCACATATATCTCTCACCCTCGGAAAACTATGTTTTCACTTTCAAAGTTCGTGGGACCTTAGGGACCTTTGCCGGAGAAAATAAAAAAACGCATCTTGGGAGCCAGGTTCAGCGGTGCAGCCAAGAAACAGCTCGTTAAAGAGGCTCAACTCCTTGGATCTCCGCCATCCGAGAAATCTTCACAAAATTCGAAAATCCAGTTAAAGGACCGGATAACCCCACAAGTCAATTTCTTCCAATAATGAGCAACAAATGTTGTAGCGGAGACGGGGAAGGAAGGAAGCACAAAGGAGGTGGTGGAGGATCGAGAAGTAAAAAAAATGTGTGTGTGTGACAAAGTTGTATGTGAAAGATGGTGTGTGACAAAGAAAATGGGGTGTGTGTGTGACAAAGCTGCGTAAGATTGTGTGTGAAACATGGTGTCAAAGATGGTGTGTGAAAGATGGTGTGTGAAAGGTGGTCTGTGACGGTGTGTGAAAGATGGTGTGTGTCAAAGTGGTGTGTCAAAGATGGTGTGTGAAAGAGGGTACGGTTTGTCAAAGATGGTGTGGTGAAAGATGGTGCGTGGCAAGTTGTGGATGCGCCTGCCACGCGAAACGAAGGCGGATGTCACCAAGCGCCACGCCTGCCACGCGAAACGATGGTGGATGTCACCAAGTGCCACGCCTGCCACGCGAAACGAAGGTGGATGTTGACAAGTGCTACGCCTGCCACGCAAAGTGCCGTGGCGTCACCGGCGTGTGTCAAAGAGGGTGTGTGACAAAGTTGTGTGTGAAAGTTGTGGGTGACAAAGTTGTGGGTGACAAAGCTGTATGTGAAAGAGGGCGCGGCGGAGGAGGGCGAGGAGGCGGAGGCGGGATACAGAATCAAAAACAAGAACCTCACGCAAAGATGTGGGGAAAAACAAAATCACAAAATAGAATCAAATCCTACCAGTAGTGCCGCGGAAGTTTCAAAGATAGGAAACTATAGGAGAGGTGAGTTGTTGTCATGCATGGATGGCAGAGCGAATCCACTGATGGACCGAAAGGTGGTTGGAGCTGTGCTTTTTGGAATGGTTGCAGCGGTCACCTCAACCACGACTGCTGGATGTAGTGTGGTGTAGCGTAGCGCAATTGTAGCTGCAGTTACAGTTGCAGTTTCGGTTGTAGCTGTGTCGCAATGCAGTTGTAGCTGAAGCGCTAGTTGATGTTGTTGTAGTTGTAGCAGTTTTTGTAGTAGTTGTTGTTGTAGTTGTAGTGTGGCATAGTGGTCGTGTAGTGTAGTGTGGTGAAGTGGAGCGAAGTGGAGTTGTAGTTCTAGCCGTAGTTGTAGTTGAAGTTGTAGTCGTAGTTGTACCTGTACTTGTAGTGTAGTGTAGTGGAGTCGAGTGTGGTGTAGTGAAGTGTAGTGTAGTGTAGTGGCAGTTGTTGTTGCTGTAGTTGTACTTGTAGCTGCAGCAGTAGTTGTAGTTGTAGTGCAGTGGTAGTGTAATATGGCGAAGTGGAGTGTAGTGTAGTGGATTTGCAGTTGCAGCAGTTGTAGCAGTTGTAGCAGTTGTAGCAGTTGTAGCAGTTGTAGCAGTTGTAGCAGCTGTGGCAGTTGTAGCAGTCGTAGCAGTCAAAGCAGTTGTAGCAGTTGTAGCAGTTGTAGCAGCAGCATCAGCAGCAGCAGCAGCAGCAGTAGTAGTAGTAGTAGTGGTAGCAGTAGCAGTAGCAGTGGCAGTGGCAGCAGCAGCAGCAGTAGTAGTTGTTGTTGTTGCTGTTGCTGTTGCTGTTGCTGTTGCTGTCGTTAGATGAGTAGTACTAGCAGTAGTAGTCGTAGCAGTAGCAGTAGCCGTAGCAGTAGCAGTAGCAGTAGCAGTAGCAGTAGCAGCAGTAGTAGCAGCAGCAGTAGTAGTAGTAGGAGGAGTAGTCGTAGAAGTAGCAGTAGTAGTAGCAGTAGTAGCAGTAGTAATAGGAGTAGGAGTAGGAGTCGGAGCAGTAGTAGTAGTAGTAGCAGCAGTAGCAGCAGCAGCAGTAGCAGTAGTAGCAGTAGTAGCAGCAGCAGCAGCAGTAGTAGTAGTAGTAGCAGTAGCAGTAGTAGTATTAGCAACAGGAGTAGTAGTAGTAGGAGTAATAGTAGTAGTAGTAGCAGTAGCAGCAATTGTTGTTATTGTTGTTGTTGTTGTTGTGGTCGTCGTCGTCGTCGTCGTTGTCGTCGTTGTCGTTGTCGTTGTTGTGTAGTTTGGTGCGGTTGAATGTCCAAAAGTGGTTTGAACATGTAGTGCTTTTACCATTTTGACTTCATCGTCGTGCATTTTTTGAACATCTGAACTGCCAAAAGTGCTCCGAGACCGTCAGTTTTTGACAGGTTTGACTTCGAAATGTGCTTCGCGCCACAACGGCGTGCACTTTTTCAACATCACAACTTCCAAAAGTGGTCTGGGACCCTCAGTTGGTTACACTTTTCGCTTTGAAACGTGCTTCGCGCCACAACGGCGTTCACATGCCTGCACTTTTTCGACATCTCAACTTCCAACAGTGGTCCGGAGCTGGTGTGTTTTGTACATTTTGACTTCGAAATGTGCTTCGCGCCACAACGGCGTGCAATTTATCATCTCCCATCTGCCCGGATGGCTCCGCACCCGCCGCTTTAGCGAGCCTACTTGTCGACCCTCCGGAGCCACAAAACATCGGAAAAACACAGTGAATCGCGACTTTTCCACCTTTTCGCGCACCTGCATCTTCTTTCTTCTTAGATTTTCTCTTTCTTGATCTTCTTTCTTCTTTTCTTCTCTTCTCTGACTCTTCCCACCTCTGCTTTTGCATCTGTCCATGTTGTCGGAAGTTTGACTTCTAAACTTCCTTCGACAATTTTGTTCATCATTCCACAAATGGGGTATATTCAGATATTCATCGCATGATCCAAAAACGGCTCCACAACAACCTTTGAAGATCGCCAAGTATCAGCCACAAAACCCTCTCGCACATCCGTCATCTCACTGAGGGCTGAGATGAGGCTTTTTGATCGGATCTGGCTATTATTCCCAGACTCCTTCACGGAAAAACAGCACAAGAAACTGCTTGACACGATCAACGCAATCAAATTTTGTCAAATCAATCAACACAAGTGTGATAGATTGTGACATGTTCAACATGCATCAGGTTCCCAAAGGCTGTCCTCTAGTGCCACATCACTCTCATCCTGTCAGAAAATATCCAACTTAAAAACACATCACACAACATCACAGAGCCAACATATGCCGACATAGCTTGTCATACAGCTTGTCATTTTCAGCACCTGCGGCGTCTTCAGCAGAAAGCTCCCGCTGACAGTGACGAACATGCCTTTCAAATGCGCACTGTAATCACACTGTGAGTTCTCAACGTTCACCCAGAAATGGCCGGGATCCCTCCAATTAACAGACGGTTTCAGATGTCAACATGCTCATTGCGGTAGAAGTGTATACTTTTTCCCGAGAGCGCCTGAGCGTAGGTTTCTTCATGGTTCTTCTCAAAAAGAAGCTGCGATAATACATCTTCACATCTTACATCTTACATCTGCACATCTTAGGTCTGATCGTACATCTGCACATCTTAGGTCTGACCTTACATCTTCACACCTTACGTCTTCAGATTTTAAGTCTGCAGACCTTACATCTTCAGGTCTACTTCATCTTACGTCTTCAGATCTTACATCTTCAAATCTTACGTCTGCTGATCTTACATCTTCAGAGCTTACGTCTGCTGATCTTACATCTTCAGAGCTTACGTCTGCTGATCTTGCATCTTCAGATCTTACGTCTGCTGATCTTGCATCTTCAGATCTTACATCTGCAGATCTTGCATCTTCAGATCTTGCACTCCCTCTCTCTCTCTATCTCTCTCTCTCTCTCTCTTTCTTTTTCTCTCTCTTCTCGCTTCTGCTACTTTCTATTCTCTCTTAAGGCAGGCCCGGTGGCCACGAGCGATCACGAAAATGCGACAGTTACGCACGAAATGAAGTTCGATCGTCAAAAACTGCGGAAAAAATGCGATTTTGAGTTGCCTTTTGCAACCCTTACGCGCGAAAAAAACTGAAGAAAATTGTTTTGTCTGTTCCCGTGTTGCGTCCGCGGTGGTTTTTGAAGCATAATGTGAAATGTTGTTTCTTTGTTTTTTCTGTCCTGGAACGCGTTTCGCAAGCATAATGTGACGTTTTCTTGTGACGTTTTCTTGTGCGTCCAAGCTGCATCTGCGGCGTTTCGCCAGAATAATGTTAGATTTGCTTGCGTGTTTTTCATGTCCCGCGAAGCGTCTCTCGAGCTAATGTGAAGGTGTTGTTTATATGTTTTTCTTGCCACGTAACGCGTTCCGCAAGCATTATGTGATGTTTTCGGGTGAGCAAAGTGTGCTTTGTAGCGCGAAGTAATACGGAAAGTACTTTCTGCAAGCCTTGCAGTACGAAGTGGTACTGGAAAGTACTTTGTGCTAGCTTTGTAGTACGAAGTAGTAGTGGTTGCCCTCTCGCCCCCTCTCGCCACTTGTGCAAGCTTTGTAGTACGAAGTACTACTGGGAATTGCTTTCTGCAAGCTTTGTAGTACGAAGTAGTACTGGTTGCCCTCTCGCCCTCTCTCGCCCGCAGTGCAAGCTTTGTGGTACGAAGTAGTGCTGGGAAGTACTTTAACTTTCTACAAGGTTTGTAGTACGAAGTAGTACGCGTTGCCCTCTCGCCCCCTCTTTCCCCTGTGCAAGCTTTGTAGTACGAAGTACTACTGAGAATTGCTTTCTGCAAGCTTTGTAGTACGAAGTAGTACTGGTTGCCCTCTCGCCCTCTCTCGCCCGCAGTGCAAGCTTTGTTGTACGAAGTAGTACTGGGAAGTACTTTAACTTTCTACAAGGTTTGTAGTACGCAGTAGTACTGGTTGCCCTCTCACCCCCTCTTTCCCCTGTGCAAGCTTCGTGGTACGAAGTAGTACTGGGAAGTACTTTAACTTTGCGCAAGCTTTGTAGTACGAAGTAGTACTGGTTGGCCTCTCGATCCTCTCGCGTGCAAGCTTTATAGTACGAAGTGGTAGTGGAAAGTACTTTGTAAAAGCATCTCTTTGTAAAAGCATCTGTGTGTAAAAGTGGCTGTGTGTAAAAGCCTCTGTGCGTCAAGGCTTTTGTGTGTAAAAGCGTTTGTGTGAAAAAGCGTCTGGATGTAAAAGCGTCTGTGTGTAAAAGCGTCCTTGTGTGTAAAAGCGACCGCGTGCGTAAAAGTGTCAGTGTGTAAAGGCCTCTGTGTGCAAAAGGTTGTGTGTAAAGACGTCAATCTGTGAAATCATCTGTGCGTAAAAGTGTCTGTGTGTAAAGGCGTCTGTGTGTGTGTTTGCAAAGGCTTTTGTTTCTAAAAGTGTTTGCGTGAAAAAGCCACTGTGTGTAAAAGTGTCTCTATGTAAAGGCGTCCGTGTGTGTAAAAGCCTCTGTGTGTAAAAGTGTTCGTGTGTAAAAGCGTCTGTGTGTAAAAGCGTCTGTGTGTAAAAGCTTCTGTGTGTAAAAGCGTCTGTGTGTAAAAGCTTCTGTGTGTAAAAGGGTCTGTGTGTAAATGCGTCTGTGTGCGTAAAAGCGTCTGTGAGAAAAGCGTCTGTTTGCAAAAGCTTCTATGTGTAACAGCGTCTGGGTGTGTAAACGTCTATGTGTAAAAGTGTCTGTCTGTAAAGACTTCTGTGTGTAAAAGCGTCTGTACGTAAAAACTTCTGTGTGTAAGCGTGTAAAAGTGTCTGTGTGTAAAAAGCCCCTGTGTGTAAGAGCCTCTGTGTGTAAAAGTAAAGCTGTCTGTGTGTAAAAGGGTCTGTGTGTAAAGGCTTCTGTGTGTAAAAGCGTCTGTGTGTAAAAGTAAAGCCGTCTGTGTGTACAAGGGTCTGTGTGTAAAAGCTTCTATGTGTAAAAGCGTCTGTGTCAAAACGTCTGTGTGTAAAAGAGTCTGTGTGCAAAAGCGTCTGTATGTAAAGATGTTTGTGTAAAAACGTCTGTGTGTAAAAGCTTCTGTGTGTAAAAGGGTCTGTGTGTAAATGCGTCTGTGTGCGTAAAAGCGTCTGTGAGAAAAGCGTCTGTTTGCAAAAGCTTCTATGTGTAACAGCGTCTGGGTGTGTAAACGTCTATGTGTAAAAGTGTCTGTCTGTAAAGACTTCTGTGTGTAAAAGCGTCTGTACGTAAAAACTTCTGTGTGTAAGCGTGTAAAAGTGTCTGTGTGTAAAAAGCCCCTGTGTGTAAGAGCCTCTGTGTGTAAAAGTAAAGCTGTCTGTGTGTAAAAGGGTCTGTGTGTAAAGGCTTCTGTGTGTAAAAGCGTCTGTGTGTAAAAGTAAAGCCGTCTGTGTGTACAAGGGTCTGTGTGTAAAAGCTTCTATGTGTAAAAGCGTCTGTGTCAAAACGTCTGTGTGTAAAAGAGTCTGTGTGTAAAAGCGTCTGTCTGTAAAGATTTTTGTGTAAAAACGTCTGTATGTAAAAGCTTGTGTGCATATAAAAGTGTCTGTGCGTAAATGCATCTGTGTAAAAGACTGTGTGTGTGTAAGGGTTTCTGTGTTGCATCTTCGCGTCCTACTTATGGTTGTTTTCTTTCCTTTTGCCCGTCTTGACATCTTGCCTCTGCCATCTTTATCAAGATCAGCTGCTACATTTGCCATCCTTATATAACCGTTCATAACATAATTCTTACTTTTTACATTGTCTAACTACTAACAACTGAGTAACTTGCTCCTCTACGCTCTCGGGCCATCCGTTGTCTAGTTTCCTTGGGTTTCAGAAGCGGCACTACGCAGCTTTTCCCGTTTTGAAGGGTTGCTAAAGCTGTCTTTTTGGGTATGGCTACAGCAAAGCAGATATCTATTTTTCGATTTCGCAGAAGACGCTAGGCATTGTTTGTCGTTTGGAAGAGTTTCTAAAACTGTCTTTTTCGGCATCGAAAACTGTTAACGCTCTACAATAAAGCTACCTTACCCAAAGCTAGAAAATCAGTGAAATAATTCATTTCTGAAAGATGTCTATTTTTCTTGGGTTACAGAAGCGACTGTAGGCCTGCTCCATGTCATCTGGATATCATCACATTCATAACATTCACCAGTGAATCCGGCAATGATCCAATGATGATCCGATTTCTCAACAACCATAGGTTTCGATACTAGAATAGTCAGAACAGTCCATAATTATAGTTCAATTTGGGCTAATTTGGGGGAAACCCCATGAAACACATGGTACCCCCATGACTTAGTAACCACACTTAGTAACCACACTTCGTCGACACCTCCTTCCGGGCCTTCGGCACGATCGCCACATTTGAAGAGCGGTTCCCCCATGACGCAAGCCTCGCTGTGGAAGGCCGCCACCAGGTTCCCCGCAGCCGAGAGCCGCGCCTCGATCCGCTCCGCGGATGTTGAGCTCTGATTCAATGTAGAAATTATATAATATTATATTATGTACATTTACATCATATATATATATCATATATATATATCATATACACATATTGTGTATGATGTATATATATATATAGAGAGAGAGAGAAAGAGAGTCTATGTTAGTCTATAGATGTCTATAGAACGTAGTATAGTCTATAGTATGTTATTCTATGTTGATTTTTACATCATCAAACTTGTCATATTTCTACATCCCATCAATCCCATCGCCATTTTCTCGGGTAAGGTGCATCCATCAGCATCTTGTAGAGCGGATGAGAAGCAAGTCGTTGACCTGTGGACACAACCCAACGACTCCAGCGCAAGTATTCAATGGAGTAAATTATAGTAAATTGGATATAATTGGATTCTAGTGCCACTTGAAAAAAATGGAAATACTCTTGAATCATCTTGAATCAGTCGGACGTTTTTCAGTGTTTCATGACTTGTGACGTCGTATTCATGGCCTTTCCCGTCCCGGGCCTGTCTTGACCACCCGCAGTTCGTCCAGCAAGGTGCTGGGCAGAAAGCGCAAGGCCATGGGATCTTTCACCTCCAATGGCGACTCATCGCTGTTCAAGACATCCTCCAGCGAGGCGAGCATACGCCTCAGGCTGGTTGATCGAAATCTAGATCAATTCGACTAGATGTTCTATGATGTTCTATGATGTTCTATGATGTTCTATGGTTCATGTCTATGTCCAAATTCTATCAAAGTGTAAATTCTTGGGAATTGGGTTTTCGACAAAAATAAAAAACGTGTCTGTCAAAAGGAAACAACGCCGACACAGCGATGACAGCGATGATGTGGTGCGTGCAACGATGGTGCAACGATGCATCCCAAGGCACTGGTTGAGTTGACTGGGCACTTTGGTTTTGTGCAACCAGCGCTGCAGGTCTCGTTTCACGTGGTCTCGCTCCTTGGCCTTCTCGTTCATGAGATTTAGGGTGCCAGTGATCTTTGCAATCTGAGCACCCAGCAGTGGCAAACAGGTCAAGATGATGACCTAAGGCTGCGCCAAGACATCATTTTTTATCGGGTGTCCAGTGTCAGGATCCACAGACCAGCACACTCCAGCACACCTGTAACATCCACGAAACAGAAACTCTTGGATTTTGCAAACAAATATGATCAAATGGGGATGTATCAAAACCAATCTTGCTATATTTGGGATGAACATCCATTTACCAGTTATTTGGGGTTCACTAGGGTACCAAGGTTTTGACTCATACCCAAATATGATGAAATAAGATTTCAAGTCTCTGGATTTGGCCATCGGTTGGAAAATCGAGTGTTCTGGCATGTTCTGGCATGTTCCGGCTCCATACTGAACAGAAACCTGACACATCTGACACTACCACAGCAAAGCCCGACTCGAAGCCTTGCTTTGGTGAAGAAATGAACAGAAATGAACAGAAATGAACAGAACGCTCAGAAGGGTCACCTGTCTGAAATTTGGTAACCCAGGCTCACAGACTCCGTTTTTTGGTAACCCATCTGACGTCCGATCTTTTACCGTCCGATCTGACAAGGTCCAAGGCTCCAAAATTGCGGCTTGCTCAATTTCGTTCTGAGCTCGGTATCTAAATGGCGCAGGAGTGTACTGCGCGATGAGCAAATTGAACGATGTCCTGAGTTGAGATCCCCGGGTCAGAGCTGCGACTTTGAAACTTCGAGAAACTTCGACTGAGTAAGATTTCATATGATTTAATGATATTTAATGGAGTTTAACCTGTTTGCTCTGTTTGGATCTGTTCATATTCTATTTCTTTGTACTCTCCAGGAACTGCCTTTCAAGGAATCTTAAACCTCCCGCTGGAATTGTCACTGTCCGAATTTTATCTGCAAAATTGAAATTTCACCATAGCGAAAGGATGCGAAACATCAATGTTTATCCTCACAAAGGGATATCCGAAAGTGGATGTTTAACTTTTGGATCGACAACCTGTCCAAACTGTCCAATGTGTGTTTGCTTTCCTCGGACGCCGAACTGCATTTCTTGTGTTCCTCATCAAATCTCTTTGAGATTTTGGCTGTGACGTTCAACAAGTTTGTGAGCAAAGCATCAAGAGCATCAAAGAATCACATGGGTGGTCGCAGGCGAATAAACGTTACAAGCCTATCATCTCTTTTGTGTGGCAGTCTGGCATTCAGTGGGCCGGAGGATATAGAATAGAAGTGAATCAGCCATGTCATACTCATTTTATACTGAACAAACACCACAGCTTTGTAGAACTTTGAACATCCAAAGCTTTTCCCAATATCCAATTTGAATATCCAAGGTGCATGTATTGCATCGCATCTGATTGATTCTCCACCTCGTAGGTCTCAATCCAATTGGGCTGACCCCACAGCTTTCCCATGCGGCCAATGTAAAACATCGCGCACGCCTTGGAACCGATGGGTGACACGCCTGTGACACACTCGATGGATGGAAGATGGAAGATGTCGCTCAGACGGTCACAGTCATTGTCACAGCACCTGAGGCCTCCACCAAGCTGTGGTTGACCACCAAAATCGACATAACAGATTGAAGAATCGTGGACCAATAAACCAAGACCATATTCCCTCTGGTCGCCAAGCGATTCTCAAACATGCTCATGACCTCAGGAAGATTCCGAAGATTCGAAGATTCCGGCACTGGAACCACTAGGAGGTCGCAGGATTCTCAGCCAAGCTTCGGCCCGAAACTTCAGTGCCCGAAGGAGGCGAAGCATGGTGAAGAGCCGGAAGTCTTCATCGACCAAGCCCGAAATCAGAAAAATGTCCACCAGGACCACCGAAGCATCGCGCGGAAACGCTTGGCCTAAGGGAAGATCTGGGAAGGGAAACGATGGGAAACGAAGATCTCAGTGAATTCGTGGATCTTCGTGGGTCGCTTGATCTGCTTCATGTACGTTTCACTATTTCATTACATTTCATGACATTTGGTTACTTATCAGAATGATGTTGGATGCATTGAGACCCATGTTTTCATGCATTCACGTTTGTCATCAAGCTCGTGCAGTCAAGGCGCACATGTAAGATCGAAAACGACTCCGGCAATCGTTTTTATCCGTCAATGCCAGCGTGATGGCCAGGACAATATCCATCATCCAAAAGTAAGGAGTTGCCTCAAACTTGCCCCACTTGTCAGCTGGCACAAAAGACAACAAAGCGCCAAATTTCAGGGATTTGTGGTGAAAGTAGATACTGCTAAAATATGCTAAAATCCGATGTGAAATATATGTGAAAATTCATCTAATCTGCCGTGAATCATGAAATATCATGAAGACCCCATGTCGAAACATGTCGAAACCTGTGGGAACCGGACTCCCCCCAGGACTCCCCAAGGACTTTCCGGACCTCGTAGTAGAAGAACCAAAAGCTCCCCGTCTGGACCAGCGAAGGCCAGGCCAAAGATACGGGGAGAAAGATGGTGTCGATCGCCACCAACCTGAAACTCTAAAAAGACACTGCTGGAAGCTGAGAAATGTTTCATGAAATCTTGAATGATTATAACATTTATTATAATATTTATAATGAAATCAAATGAAATCAAATGAAATCAAATGAAATCAAATGAAATCAAATGAAATCAAATGAAATCAAATGAAATCAAATGAAATCAAATGAAATCAAATGAAATCAAATGAAATCAAATGAAATCAATGGACAAGAATGAACAATAGTGAAATAGTGATTCAATATTGGACATGGGTTTGTCATGGAGTGAGGAGTGTCTATGGACTTTGGGGGACTGGTCTCCAAGGAGCACAAGGGTCATGATGTTCCAGATCAAGTCCAACCAGGAGAATAGCTGCCACCACCACTTCGTGCCTTAGTGTTTTTCAAACTGTCTGATGACTATTGATGGTACTATTGATGGTACTATTGATATCTATTGATCACGGTTCCAACATATTTTCAACGAAACTTCGTTTGGCACGCGATTCGACCAGATCCGATAGGTCAAGTCTTAACACATTCGACAAGTGATCTTCGACAAGTCGCTATCTTCAGGACTCTCGACCATCAAAGGATCGCTGAACACCGAGACCGTTGCGTTTCGTCGGCTTCTTCTCTGGCCTGGAATGGAGCAACGGATGAAGATTTCACATGATTTCACAGATTTCATATACCTAAGATTACCTAAGATGCTGGAAAATTCTGTGGCTCAGATCTCAGGTGATTGGGAATGTGCAGAATGCCAGTCGCAAATCGATCTTCTAGCAATGCCATCTTGCTATATCTTGCTCTCAGGTCCATTTCAGCCAATTTGGCCGCCGGACCGTAGAGCCAGTTGTACATCATGGTGGCTTCTGCTTCGTTCACCACAAAGCTTTCGGACCAGTCTTCCATGAGCTTCCCAGTTGCTCCTGTCAAAAGCTCACCCCCTCTGGCATCGGATACTGTTTTATCACCCGATGTTGGTTGCTTTTTGGTCGACATGTGGAAACATCAACAAAAATCAACATGTTTCGATGTTTCGTGAGACATCCAACATGTCTTTTCCGGCGCTTGCTTTTTCCGGCTGCTGCTTTAGAGCCTTTAGGGCACTGTACTCGGTTTCACGACTCCGTGGCAGTCGGCCAGTCATGACCGGAACATTCTCTTGGAGCAGAAATTTCTCCTTGGAGAATATTCAAGCGCGATTCCAACAACCCACCATCCCAATCTCCAGATTATTGATGATCATTATATAATCAATAACAATAATAATATCAATAATAATGTATACATATGGCACTTCAATAATTAATTGATGACAGTAGATTCTATGCCTTGGATAACCAATTAACCAATTAATCAATATATGGCAGTGTGTCAAAACCAATAGTACCCCTGTAGTTCACATCAAAATAGCTGGGATTTATGGATGTGAATAACCCACTAAAAATGTATCTATAGGTATTGACCCATACCCATGTATCATTCATATTGAGGATTCTCAGGAATCCTTTCACAAACCATCTGCTGGACACATCCAAGAAACCGAATCGGGAGATTCCACCTAGGATGGAGATGGATGCTGATAGCTTGGTCGAAAAAACCTCCAAAAACCATGGGAAAAACCATTATAAATTATGAATATTATGATATATTATGATATCACAGTGATCACACCTCAGATACCTCAGGCTTTTCACTTCGAATTTGATCATTTTGACTAAAAGCTGCACCTTTTTGGGTGCCACGCGACCTGCTCGGCACCAGTCGCAACCAATTTCTGGATAGCCAAGACGGCGTCAGCTATTTCGCAGCGGGCTTCATCGACCAGCCTAGTTTGGACGAGCATAAATCGTGGTGCAGACTATAGCAAACACCATTGATACCGCCCCAATTCATTGGAAGGTAAAGCAAAATTATGGATTCAATGATAGCTTGCTCACAGGTGTTCATTTTCTACACTTACTTTCTACACTAAGGCAATTCTAGGTCAAATCTGAACCTCACCCTGATCACTCTGTCAGCAGCCCAGCAGAAAAATGCAAATTGCATGCTTCACAGCCGAAGTTTGAATAGGCTCATGGTGCACAGCTCACTTCCGGGTCATTCCCGGCAGAAACATCCCACAAGTAGATGAGACATCATGAAACGGACGTTTGAATCATGCCAGTTATGCCAGGTTCACCCCCAGTTATGCCAGGTCCAAAAAAAATGACCAAAAAACAGCCTAGGGACTTGAGCCTAGATGAGAGCTCCTGTTGCCAGTGGTTCAGCGCAGTAAAACATTCAGAACCTGAAGCCGAGTCAAGCCTGGTCCAGCGCCCAGGTATCCTCTGGTGCCCATTTGGTCATAATTGGTGGTACTTGGGGCTATCTAATTTTGTACACCTATATATTATATATATACATATACATATAGCCTATATAATGTCAATATCCCATGTCAATATCCACTTTTTCTGGAATTTAGTGGTAACATGTGAAGGACACCATGTGGTAACACCTCCAATTCGCACCTTGAAGTTGCTCAAGTTGCATGGCTATGTCTTCTACGGCACCATTGGGGCGCCCATCAGGCTATTCAGGTTGAGAAGATCTGGCACTTTGTCTGTTCTGAGAAAAATAAGGTTTGCCCAAAATGAAACTCGGAAAGAAACTATAGTAAAATATTGTATATATATATAGTTAATTGGCAAAAATCCTTGGTCTGTATTTTGATTCACTTCTGAACCTGGCCACTTTCAGGGTGCAGCTCCCATGAGTGCTGAAGCCGAGATGCTGGATCAAAATTTGTTCCCATCGTTTCCCATCTTTTCCCCAGTCAAACTGCTGTTTTTGCGGGGGATACTGGGTATACCCTCTGGTAAACTAACATAACTATGGAAAATCACCATGTTTCATGGGAAAATTCACTATAAATGGTGATTTTCCATAGTTATGTTAAATTACCAGAGGGTACCCCATTTTCATTGTCATGTCCTGCCCAAACACAGCACAGCACCCTGTTTTCCTTCCAGGCGCAGCCGCGCAGCGCTGCCCAACCTGGAGTCGATGTGCGACTCGGAAATTTGCTCCCGTTCTACATTCATGTTAGTATAACTATCTGAGACTATCTGATATTATGTCATCTTTATGTCACATATATGTCACATCTGTGTCACATTCATGTCACATTTATGTCATATTGATGTCATATGAATCATATGAGTTATATGTTATGCCATCTAGATCCATGTGAGTCGATTGAAGGCTCACATTATGCGCCTGCATAGGTGGCATCGGCTTACCACCTAAGCTCAAGGTATGGCACTGCTCTCGTACACCCGGCATACACGACATACACGACAGCGGCACAGGTTCAAATCATTAGATTTTATGGACACCTAGGGACACCTCTCAGAATTGGTCGTTTGTCCAATTCAGCTTTCCAAGGCCACCGTTTTGAGTTGGTATCTCTTGACCCAAATTGCCAGCATCTTTTTGTCATCAGTGCTTTGTTGCCACACAAGGGTTGCACACACCACAGGCGAAAGCTTCGTCTTGGTGGAAAGCCATCGCATTCTATTCGGGTCAGTTTGGGGGAACATGTGCCCCCAAATGGGTCAGTGAAGTTTGGACATGTTTGAAGCTCACGACACTCTTAACGTACAGGTCCTATCAGATCCTTCCAAGGATCTATCCATATCTATCCATGATTTGGCTATGAATCAATACCTATTAATACCATTTTTAGAGGGATGAACATCCATTTACCAGCTATTTTGATGTGAACTACAGGGGTACTATTGGTTTTGACACACTGCCATTTAAGAACTCTGATTCTATGACGAAGTCTGATTCCATCCCAAAGCTGACGGTCAGCTGACGCTTGACGTAAAGCGCCACGACACGCAGTGCCTCTATGGCAAACTAAAGGGGGCTGCCTAAGGCAATGCCCCTTTTTTGGAAACGCATCGAAAATCCTTCGCTTGAAACAACAAAAAGCCCTCTGCAATGAAAAATATGCCTTCAGATGCATCAAATCATGTTATTTCATGTTCAGATGATGGGCTGTGTAGCAAATCCTCTTTGGGATGTTGGGAAATTCTCCAGTCTCGCTACACTCGTAGCGGTTCTCCTGGCTCCTGGATCTCACTTTCCTGGAGATCGCAACGGCACAGGTGTCCATGGCACAGATCTGTGGCTACATAAAGCCATACAACATATACATAGATACAATAATTAAATGCGTATATATAATATGTATACGTATGTGTATATATATATATTATATATTCAAATTCATATTCATATTCATACATAATATATACGTACAATCATATATATAGATATACATCGATTTGGTCATTCTATGGGCCACCCATTCAGTGAGAGTCACGGAGTTGCGTTTTGTTCCAGTTGCTGCTAGGTTCTGGCCCAATACCTTCCCCGAGTCGGCCAATAATTGGGGTGTGCACACCATGGCGTTTCCAGCTTGGCTATTTCCTCCTGTGAAAGGAGGCTTGTTTACAGGTCATCTGACTACTCTGCACTGGACAGATCAAGGTACACGATGTAAGCTTCATGGCTTTGACATGGAAGTTGAAATCACCACCAAATTTCCCTTGCAGGTTCATTTGACTTGTTATGGATTGAAAGTTGATGCAGCAGCCGAAACTGTGATGCACGTGTCTTCCGACACGCAATGTTGCGAGTGCCCCATGCAACACCATCCAGAACGCACGGTGGTGGAGCTCTGTGCAGGTGTGGGAGGTATCGGTTTGGGGGCCCTGACATGCAGGTTCAAGATTCTTGCGCAAGTGGACTCCAATTGGTTGTCTGTTGAGCATCTTCGTCAGATGGGTCATGGTTTGACAATCCATGGTGACATCACTGACGATGCGACACTGCGTGCCATCCATGTTGCATGTCCTGATCAGATAGGAATTCTTGCAGCCGGTTTCAATTGTCAACCGTTTAGTGTCCAAGGGGACATGAGGGGTTTGTCCGACAACAGAGCTTCCAGCTTTTGGGGGACCCTCCGTGCCTCCTTTTTGTTACGACCTCAGGGTTTGCTTCTCGAATGTGTCCCGGGGGCAGGCCAGTGTTCTCAATTGCGTGCTGCACTGAATGAGTTTTTGGATTTGATGCAATGGCAAGCCATTGAAGTGACATTTGATTTGGCTTCGCAGTGGCCCAATTGTCGTCGTCGTTGGTGGTTGTTTGCTTTTCCAAAGACCATTTCATCCATGCCTATTCCTGCTTGGCCCATTGATCATCGACACCAGTGTATTTGCCAAATCATCCAAGACTGGCCGTTTTGGAATGCTGACGAAGAAAGCCAATTGGATTTGACATCAGAGGAATTGCAGGCATATCTTGTGGACTTTGGTGAACCAAACCGAGTGGTGAATATGACTGATCCATGCCCAACTTTTTTGCACAGCTACGGCAACAGCACCACCAGTTGCCCATGTGGTTGTCGCTCAGGACCATTTACCATGTACCGACTCCGTAGCAGAGGATTGAGAGGATTCATGGTAATTGGCAGTAAGGGACAGATGCGATTCATGCATCCGAAAGAGATGGGCTTTTTGTTGGGTTTTCCTGGTGATTTTCCAACTGCCGCACATCTGAGAGCCACCATGTGCATGCTTGGTCAATCAGCCTCGCCTTTGCAATCCAGTTGGATGTTCCATCACATTGGCCAGATCCTTTTTCAGGACACACCTACTGATCCAGTTGCTCACATCAACATGATGAAGGAAAAGTTGTGTTTTGAAAAGTATCACACGTGGCCAGTTCCAGGAACATGTGGACAATTTCATGTCACATTGCATACTGCTGACGAAGCCCCAATCAAGCTTTGGGCCACTGGTCCAACCCCGGCTCAATCCCTTTTGCAGGCCAGTCGAATGCAACTTGATTGGGGGCAAAAAGTAGTGCTCATGGATGGAAGTGTTCGAGTGCCTCCAGATGCCTTACTTCGTCAGGAAGGTTTCTATGGTCCATATCAGCTTTTGCAATCTCTGAAGCCCCAGGCTTTGACCAAGTCTGAAGGTGAAATCATGCTGGCCTTCACAGGTCTTCGAGACTTTGTCGTGGTCACCAGAACGGCAGGCACCTTTTTGTTTTGCGTCATGCACGATTTGGATCTTATGCCCACTATGCACATAATCACAATTGGTGGCAGCATTGTAGATCCGGATGCGCGTTTGTGGAACAGTCATGTTTTGCATGTGCACGGCATGGGGGAAACAACTGGGACCACCTTTGGACTTTCTTTGGATTTTCTTCACACCATGATGAAATGGATGGTCAATCAGATTGCACGGCCTGTGGACTTTGTGCTGCATGGATGGATTTTTGGTTCAGGTGCGTGGACTTCCTTGTTTGGCCCTGGTCATGTGTGTGATGTCCCATCAGGTGTCACCCATTGCTGTTGCCTTCTGTTTCGAGCACATTGGATCCTGCTGACTCTCCGTGTTGGACTTTCTGTTGAGGGCGTCCCCACACTTCATGCGGCTTTTTGGGATGGTCTTTCTGTTCCTTGTGTGCCTCCACAGGTCATGGACTTGATTTCTCTTTATGCAGACGCCTGGCAAGTGACGCAGGTCAATGTGGACATCTCAAGGGTCATCATGCAACATCAGCCTGCATCCTGTGGAACCGTCATGCTAGGGCATTTTGGACTTGTAATTGGTTTTTTAGACCCAGCTCGAGCGTTGGATTTCGAAGAGCTGCATGCCCAATTGCTCAGCCAAGATCAGCATTTGCTCTATCAGCAGAGATCCGAGCACATCGGATATGGCAAAGACCAACAATTGCTTGCACGTTTGAGCGCCATTTTGGTAGAGCATGGAGTCCCACCAGACCGAGTCGAGGAAAGGGCCACCATGGGCTTGAAAAAGGTAGGTGCAGCTGAGTTAGCAGCAGCCCTGGACTCCAACAATCCATGGGCATATCTGAAAGCCATCGGGTCACGCCCTCATGTGGCATTTCATTGGCTCAAAGCTGACGAGCTGCAGCAAAAGGTTCGTGAACGTGCCGCAAGCAAATTCAAAATCCAACACAAGCCGAAGACCACCAAGCCTACCAAGAAAGAAGGCCAAACTCCTTTGTGGCTTGATCCGGCCCAATTGCAAGTAGTTTCAGGGACTTTTTATGCCCAAGACTGTGAAGTCAGCCAGATTCCCTTCACTGAGGTCACCCGTGATGCCAGTGGTCTTGCTTTTTGTTCGGTTGCTGAAGCCATTCCTTTCTTGCGTGAGGGGAAATCGTTGAGTGACAAGCCTTTAGGGATTTTGTGCACCACGCCGGTACCCAGTGATCAAATTGGCACCATGAATGTGGTTCATCTCCGATACCCGGCTCAGTTTCGTGGCACCAATGAACCAATCCTTGTGCAGGGTAGTTTGATTCAGCTTGGGGCTCCACAGATCACCCGAGGTAGCTCCTCCCTGCCCACTTGTACCTTGGCTAGCATCCCAACACAGACATTGCGATTCTATGTGTTCCAGGATCAGTGGGAAGGGAATTGGAAGGAGTTCAGTGAACAACCAGTCCGTGCGCTTTTGACCAGATTTCCGAGCCTCTCACTGTGCAAGAAGAAGGCCAATTGTGGAGAATCATGTCCAAACTACCATGCAGCAGTTGATGAACCATTGGACAATCTCATCATGGACTTGTGGGCTAGGAGCTGGCACAAGCTTGACTCTAAATACACCAAACCCATGGATGCCAGTTATTGGAGTGTGCTTGTACGTGTTCCTGCTAGTGCACAACTGACGATTCAAGGTCTTTCAGGTCATGGAGGCTTTTATGTGGAACCCAGATCTGATTCCGGCAAATCCACGGATGAACGTTATGGCATGGTATGGTTGGGTGAATTGCCGTTGCAAGAACTCACATACAAGCTCAAGACAGTCCCAAACGCAATTGCCATCGGACGCTTGCGAACCAAATTAGGATTGAGATTCCAGCAGGCACATCTTGAGGAAGCCACCAAAGCTTTGAAGCCAGAAGAGCCATACATCGAAACCCAAGTCCATCAAATCTACAAATTGTATCCACTGCCATATGGAACTCAGAAGGCAGCTTTGCAAAAGTGTTTGACAGACTGGGGATGGATGGCTCGTGTTCGACAGTCCATGGGAGGAGGATCTGCAGGTGTTGCCTGGGAAGTAGGTTCAAGCAAGGAACCACCATCAACAATTTTGCCCCAACCATCCGGAGATGTTGCCATCACATTGATCCGCACAGTAGGCAAGACAGATGCGCCGCCAGCTTTGCTTGCTTCCGCCAACACGAAGAAGTTCATGCAGAAGGCACAGCCCACTGCCACCACCAGTGATCCTTGGACCCACCCAGGTACTGACCCATGGTCGAGCAATCCATGGGGGAATTATCATGGGCCCAGCAGTTCGGCTCCTAGAGCCTCAGACAAGATGCAACAGTTGGAGGATCGACTGAAACAGCAGATGACTGCACACATTGCGGCCTCGACTGATGCCACAATGAGCCAAGACCATCCGGAGTTTGAGGAATTTCGAGCGGACACACAAGAAAGGATGGCCAAGATGGAGTCCAGCATGCAAGAGCTTCAGGCACAAGGACAGAAGTTTGAAGGCTGGTTCACACATCTCAACCAAGCCGACCAACATCTTGCAGCACAGCTGGACACCACCACGCAACAAGTTGAAACACAGGGACATCGCATCGAACAGATCAACAAGGACATGAATCAGCAGGTGGGGACATTGCAAATGGGCCTGAACAAAGTGCAGACAGATCTTGATTCAGGCTTTAATCGCATTGAAGCCTTGCTGGAGAAACGCAATCGCACATCTTGACTAGGTCAGGCCGGCTCCATCAGAGGATGGAGGCCGGTTTCATGGACTTTTGCCAGATGCCTTTGGTTTTTCTGGCATCTTCTTTTGCCAGCGTCATGCTTGCAGCTCGGGCTTCTTGATGAGGCCACTTCCTTGAGCGCTCGGACTCATTTTGTCAGTTCTGCTCCAGACATGCTTTCGGATTCGGATGCACTTCCCTTTGCCCAGCACTACTTCGTCAGCGCGGCCCAAGGGGACCGCGATTGTGGGTCGGGGGAAGTTGCATCATCTCCATACTCAGCAGTGGGCTTTTCTTCAGTGTCTCAATTTTTGGATGAAGATCAATCTCAGAATTTCGTCTGTGTTGCACAGAATTGGGACTGTGTAGATTTTGACGAGCTTTCAGGTCACGATAGACCTTATCCTTGCGGTGAAGCGTTGAATCCAGGGCCAAGCCTGAGTATCAATTTTGCCAACCCCACTGGACTTAATGGGAAAGAGCATGTGGTTTATGCTTTGCCCTCCGGAATCACATGTTTGGCTGAGACACATTTGGCGACACCAGGCATGACACAGTCTTGTGGCATTCTTCGATCATTGGCCTTGCGAGATAATCGACCCTTGCGTTTGTTGCCTGGGGCTGCTGTCCCACTGCGAGCCAGGAGCAACTTTGTAGGTAAGTGGGCTGGGGTGTTTCAGATGTCCGACTTGCCATGTCACAGGTTGCAGTTGAATTGGCCGCAGGATGAGTACAACCTAGGCAGGGTCCAAACGGCTTCATTCCGCATGAATGACATCACCATCCAAGGCACAGTTTTGTACGGTTGGTCACCAGGGCCTACATGGCCGAAAGCACATGCGGCCACACGTGCCATGTTGCAACATCTTACCGAAGAACTGGTGGTTGGCTCGAAAGGGCTTCGCTACATTGCTGGTGATTTTAATGGGGATGCTTCACACTTCCCGGAGTGGGAGATATGGTCAAGAGCAGGGTGGCATGAGGTTCAGTCACTACATGCACTTCGCACAGGTGAGGGTCCTTTTCCAACATGCAAAGGTCGCACACAGCCTGATTGCATCTGGATATCCCCTGAACTTGCTTGTCACTTCCGCAGTTGTAGCATTTATGACTCATTTGCTGACCATGCAGCGATCTCAGCCAGTTTTGATTTGCAACTTGAGGATGCCACTTATCCCTGGTGGCCTATGCCATCCAAATTGCCTTGGACTTCGATCGATCTTCCGGCTTGGTGGCACTCTGCCCCTGAGCACTGTTTGTTTTCCTACGAAGCTTCCACAACAGAGTTTCTTGCGAGTTTTGGTCGTGCTTATGAGGACAGCCTTCGACCATTTTTCGTGCCAGACCCACACTCAGGTCTTCCATCCGCAAGCAAGGGACGAGGGCAAACCTTGGAGCCCAAGCAGAGAGTCCAACAACTTCCCACCGTGAAGCCATCACGGGCGGGAGAAGAAACCCTCCGCAGTGACTTAGTTGGCAGATCGGTTCAACGTTGGTTCACTCAGTTGCGAAGGTTACAGTCACTGCTGCACAACATTCGTCGTGATAGCACGGCTCCAGGTGCTATAGCTTATCGATTGCAGCTCTGGCAGGCAATCAAATCTGCGCGTGGGTTTGCGGGCACCTTTGCAGCTTGGTGGGCAGTTCGTCCACACAAGAGTCCCGGATCACCGTTGCTGCTTCCTTCGTCGCTGCCTGATCTTTTCACCTTAGAATTGCTATACTTGGATTTCCAGCACAACTTTCGTTCCTTTGAGTCATGGAATTTGCAGCAGCGTCGCAAGACACTGCAACACGTCCTACGGGAAGACTCGAAAAGGGCATTCCAATCAGTTAAAGGGGCTATCAAACCAGCCCCAGATCGTTTTGTGGAATCCAGTAGCGCTATAGTAGTTGCGGCAGATGCTCCCTCTAATCAAGTCGAAGTGGAACAGGACTTTCCACAGGCCACTCAATCCATTTGGACTTTAGATGGTGCACCTGCACAAGTTCGTCAGTTGGACACCTGCTTGTACGAGGTCTCGGCTGAACTTTCTGTGGAGGCAGGACAAGAGTTGGAGCAACATATCCAAATCACCCGCACAGATGAAATGTTTGACAAACTGAAACAGTTTTGGGAGCCTCGTTGGTCCAAGCGTTTGACCCTCTCTGCTAGTCATTGGGATCGTTTGCTTGCGTTTGTCCAGACTCACATGACTCCTGCGGTGTTTGACTTTCCTCCAATCACCTTGTCAATGTGGGATCATATAAATCATCGGTACTCTGCAACTGCAGCCCGTGGACCCGATGGATTTGACCATTTGGACTTACTCCATATGCCGGTTGGGTTTCAACATAGTTTGCTTTCCCTTTTGTCAGGCATTGAATCAGGACAGCCTTGGCCCAAACAACTTCAGCTAGGTTTTTGCCACCCGTTACCCAAGAGACCTGATGCCACCACCGTGCAGGATCACCGGCCCATCGTGATCCTTTCGGTTTTATATCGGAGTTGGTCGGCATTGCGTGCTCGTCCGCTTTTAGCTCAACTGAAACACCTGGTGGGCCCTGGGGTCATTGGATTTATGCCGGGCCGTGAGGCGGGCGAAGTGTGGCATTATGTCCAGACATTGATTGAATGGGCACTGCAATCTGGCCAACAGCTGCACGGGGTTGTCTCTGATGTCCGTAAGGCTTTTGAATCAATTCCCCGGACCCCTTTGTTTGCGGTTATGTCCCTTCTTGGATTTCCTGCTCCACTTTTGTCGGCTTGGTCTCGTTTTTTGGATGGACTCGAACGTCGGTTTTTGCTGAGAGACCAAATTGGAGACATGATTCCAAGCAATTGGGGACTTCCAGAAGGTTGTAGTCTGTCCGTACTTGGCATGACTGTCATTGACTGGGTTTTTGATGAGTACCAACGAGCCTTCACCAGTACTTTGCCCCTCACATATGTTGACAACTTTGAGTTGCTGTCTGCGGAACTTGGAAGTCTCATGACTGGATATGCATCCATGGAAGCTTTTATGGACTTGTGGACTTTGGAACTTGACGGCCCCAAAACCTTTTTCTGGTCTACCAACGGGACTGCCAGATCTACTTTGCGCAGACTTGGCAAGCATGTTGTCTTGGAGTCTCCGGACTTGGGGGGAGCCATGACCTATTGCCGTCGTACTGGGATAGGCTCTCAAAAGACCAGGTTTGAATCTTTAGAACCCATGTGGCCACGCCTTCGACGTTCACTTGCTCCGTTGTCCATCAAGCAGTTTCTCTTGCGTCAGGCCTTTTGGCCAAAAGCCTTTCACGCCATTGGAATTACTCTCCTTCCGTTCAAGTGGATTTCTTCCCTTCGCACTCGTGCTGTCAGGGCGTTAGGTTTCGGGCAGGCGGGGGCTAATCCAGGTGTCAGACTTGCTCTGTTGAGCTCAGCTTACACCACTGATCCAGGTTTTTTCCAGGCTGAACGGGTTGTGCATGACTTCCGACGTTTTCTGGCGAAAGATCCATCGCAACTGCATTTCTGGAAAGCTTTCATGGATACCTACACAGGCACTCAGCTTTCTGGACCTTGCTGCAAGTTGCTGGAAATTTTCGAACAGTTAGGTTGGTATGTGCAATCACCACCTTGGATTCTGGATCATGATGGATGTCCATTTGACTTTTTGCATATGTCTTCAGGGGCTTTGCAATCAGTGCTTGAGGATGCATGGACCCAAAGGCTAGGAACAGAATTGGCTGGACGGAATGATTTTACGGGGTTGGTGGGTCTTCATTGGCCACCTAGTCGACATGAACAGCGGTTGACAGCTCTGGAGAATGCATGCGTCAACTCCTTGCGGGAAGGCGCTTTTCTGACCAACCATGCCCAGAGCAAGTTCGACTTGATTAAGGGGGACCTCTGCAAATTCTGCAGACAGGTTGATACCATAGAACACCGCTGTTTGGATTGTCCGGCGCTGGCAACAGCGCGACAAGGTCATGAAGAAGCACAACAGCTTTGGCATATACTTCCTCAGTCATTGACACATCACTTGATGCTGAGCCGAAATCCGTATCATGCGGAGCGGAAGAGGGTGTTACTGCAACTGGAGGAACATGTGGGCCCCTTTGAATATGTGGACACCACATTGGATGCACGTGTTGACATTTTCACTGATGGTAGCTGTGAGTACCCAGAGACACCACCACTTTCACTAGCGGCATGGGCTCTGGTGTCAGCCACACATGAACGGGTCCTCCTCAGTGGACCTTTACCTGGCTTTCATCAATCTATCAACCGTGCGGAGCTTTTTGCCATCTACATGGCAGTGCAATGGGCATGGCAGACCCGCCATCCAATCACCATTTGGACGGACAGCGCCTACGCTGCTCATGGCTTGCACTGCATTATTTCTGACCCACGGAGTTTTGAGCCTGCATCTAATGAGGATTTGTGGCAACAGATCAGCGAACTTTTGGACATGATGGACCTGGGTTACATCCAGGTGCAGCACGTCAATAGTCATCTGTCCACGGAACATGCTCTGAGTCCGCTTGACGAGTGGATCGTGAAATGGAATCAGGTTGCAGATACAAATGCCAGCCTGGCAAATCGTTCTCGACCGAGATGGTGCACGGAAGTATGCGACAGACATCGAGAAGCCTTTCTGGAGTCAGAAAGCCATGTGGACTTGTTGCGGAGTCTTCACCTCGACGTCGCACTGCACCGACAGGCTTTGTTGAAAGTACATGGAGAAGAAGAAGTGGAAGATGAAGAGGAAACCATCCTTCAAACCAGAAATTGGGTCCAAATTGACGACTGGCTGGATGCGTTACCACTGGGGTGGCTGACCAAATGGCCCTCTTTGGTGGGGGCGCAGCAATTTGCCATTCCAGTTGTGAAAGCTTTGCTGGATCTGTTGATGAACGAACGTGAGAGATCTGAGGGAGCAGTTTATCTTTCATGGCTGGAAATCGCAGTCATGCTTGATGTTTTAGATTTTTCTCACCCAATTGAGATTTCTGATCATGGTCGTACAGTTTGGGCTCATCCCTCTCAGGTGTTACCAGGACACCATGGGCAAGTCACGGTTGCTGCTAGGATCAGGTTTCTCAAGTGCTTTTTCAGAGTGTTGGGTAGGGGTTTTGATTGTGATTTGGATCTTGTTTCTCGGTTGGATATTTCCCATTTTCGTGTGCACTCGCCTCAGAGTGGGATGGCCATTTTTGTATCTTCTGGAACGCTCCAGCAGATTGATGCGGCACTGCTGAGATTCACAGCTACACGACCAGTGAGATGCTGTAATGATTTGTGCAGACCCTTCTCAGCTCCGCAACCATGATCTTTTGACCAGACTCGAACCTGCGCGGCCGCACTGCCTTTGCTGTGCGCCGAGCATTGCAAGCATGTCCGATGTTCCAGTTGCTGCTGAGCTGCTGAAGAGAAATGCGAAATCGACGGCCGCCCGTGTCGCAACGGCAAGGAGCGAATCGCCGATTCGAGTTTCGACCTGAGCCACCACAGGACCACAGCACCCGAAAAAAATCGAAAAAAGGTAAATTGCTTCCAAGCAGCTGCTGGACCGTTAACTGTTCCAACCTGAAGTCATGGTGTTTTTCGTCATGGTAACATCAACAGATCCATGTTATTTCCATGTTCATGTTGACATCGCTGACATCGCATTCTTCAAAACTCAGTGCTGAGTGGTCCAACTCCCTGCTCCCCGCTTTTTGAGCTCCAGGCATGTCAACACTTCTGGTGTGATGAACCAACTGACCTGCCATCGAATGCAACGGGAATCGAATGGTGATCACATCGATTCACTGAGTCACTGAACCGAGCCTGATAGGACCTGGTAGCTGTTGGTCGTCAGGAGAATGGTTACTCCATTCTCGTGCCTGGCATCTGCAAACTACGACTCTGTGACTATATGTGACTATGATAAATATTCATAAACCAATCATAAACTGTTGGAAACAATTGGCAAGCTGATTTTGAAGCCAAATTTCCTGCTGCGCAGCACCCTTTCCATCCTTTCCATCCTTTCCATCTGCCAATGGAAATCGTCCAAGTCGCTTGACCAACTTGGCAAAGTCAAAACATTTTCCTCAGCGATGTTCCCAAATAGTCCCATGTGGGTATGTCTGAAAATGGGCTATACCCCCAATTACAGCCATTGAGTAGGGATAATGATCATTAACCATTGGGTTTTCTGGGTACACTATTTTCAGACAAACCCATATGGTCCATCTGGTCCCATCAAAACAGCGCCTGGAAAGAAACAGGTCGGACAAGGGGCGCAGGGTGGGAATGTCCTCGACGTCTTTCATCACCAAAGCCATGGATGACAAATCCACCATGACGCTCGGACCCGTCAAGCTCAAACAGCGATGCTGCAACAACCTGAAAAAAAAATCAGAACTCCACTCATTCAAAATGACCAACTTGGGTAACCCAGAAAAATGCGGAAGATTATGAAAGAAGATGAGAAAAATATGCGTTTATAAACATGCGAAACATCGACAGCTTCACAAACCGACCAAGAAAATATGATGCACCTGTCGTAGATCTCCACCAAGAACTTTAAGCCGCCCAAAAGGTTGACATCGTGGTTGGCTCTTGAGTTTGCCAAGAACAGTGGCAGGTACACAAAGACAAAGGTTTTCTGCTCATGGCCATCCAACAGGAAAACGTCCAATAGCACATCCTGCCGGCGAGCTATGGCGAGCTGAAGATGCTGAAGGACTGATGATCTGGATACCTGGATACCCAGCTATTCGATCATACCTGCCCAACAATCGTCAACAATGATGGATCCATCTATATACCATCATCCATCTATATATCATCTGATGATCCATCATGATCCATCTATCATCAAGAAAGTCCAAGAAATGCCAAGAGTCCCTTTCTTTCTGTGTCAAATGAAGCCAATCATCTTGCAACTCCATTGCCAGCTGTTGCTCCACGCATCCTTAGCCACAAATTTCAGGGTCACAATCTTCACACCTCACACCTGGATGTTCGCCTTAAAATGCCTAAAACCATTCCATTTTTGGGGCTACAAAGTTCGCCCATACCTCAATAATCTCAATCCTCAATGTCACTCTGCCCAGGTGCGTGTGAGGCAGGCCAAACGTGCTTGAACCATGTGCGAAGGCGTCATCACTGGTAGATTCAGTGCCTCCAAGCAACATGATTTCAAGGCCATTTCTCTGCGATTTCAAAACAACAAACATTTATTCCATTTATTCCATTTATTCCATTAATTTATTTTATTTATTCCATGAAAATTCCATGAAAATTTCAGTTGAATTCTCCCTTAAAATGCTGACTTCGTATCGAAAAACATTGGGTGTTTTCTGTCAGGTTTTCTCCCAGCAGAGGATGACTTTGGTTCCATAGTTCCACCCCACCCGACTCATCCGACCCAACTCACCTCGGCCCGGCTCTGAATGTATTTCCAGTAGACCGCATGGGGGTCTAGCTCCTCAGCACAGGAAATATATGGGAACTAATGGGAACTATGACTGTTCATGACTGTGATGACTTGGTCAAAAAAAACAAACCATGAAACGATTCGCTGGTGTTTTTGATGGCTGTTTCAACTGGAAAATCTGGAAAATTGGCGGGAAAACATCAGAACTTTTTGTACATGACCAAGGCTCGTGAATCTGTTGGAGAGCGTGGAGAGCTCTGACCAAGCAACGACCATTCGCTTCGTTCAAAAAAAGAGAACCCTTCAAAGTGACAGTCCCTGTGACCTCAACTGCAAATTCCGTCGATAAAAGTGGGACATCGTGGGACATTGCTGCTGCAACAGCCAACCTACATTAAAAACCACTACTGCCATCGCCAGGCGGCTCCACAAAGGATACAAACTTGAGAGAGTAAGCACATCCTCAAGTCCCGCGGTGCTGAGCGGTGCCAGTTGGATTGATAGGAATGATAGGAAACGTTGGCGTCATGTGAAAGAATTCATCAAATCAAGATAAAGTAAATTTGCTCTCCTTTGACGCCTGCTAGTTTCTGAAAGGGAACTTGAGGGCTTGCAGCGGCTTGCACAACATGGAAGAAATATGAAGAAATATAATGTTTCCAGCCCAGGAGCTTCAAGACCTTCTCACCTTGATTTGTTAAGCCATCCTGCAGGAGAAACACGGAGTGTGGGTTGTTCTCACCCTGCAGAAACTGTGGGAAGTTGAACTCCTTCAAGATGTCAACCTCAGTCAGAGATCACCACAAGATACGAGTATCTGCGAGTACCTGCGAATACTGAGGATCACCTGTACCTGAGACTCCCAAGAACCAAACTTCTCGACGCGAAGCGTATCTTAATTTTTTTTTCATCGGATCTTGTTGGCAACTTTGCTGCCGAAGTGCAACAGGCCCAAGGTATTGATAGCTTTCACCCGTCAGAGAAGCCAAAGATGGCAGGTACGCCTGCAAGTTCTCCACGGCGTAAGACAACACCTGGCGGCCCATGGGTTTTTGATGGGTTTTTGATGGGTTTTTGATGGGTTTTTGGTTTTTGGGCATCCAAATCTGTCGCAGTCGATCCCCAAAGTCGTGACCTGCTCTGGACGTGTGCGGTCCCTGGGCGGTACAATCTTGGCAAAGTCGGGGCTCTTACAGATGCCACCTGCCCGAATCGCAAATCTTGGGCAAAATCATCAAAAGTTGGGTCAAATCTTCACGAAGCTTCCAAAATCACATGCGTTTTTGTCAAATTTCCAGAGATGAGATCATGGCGGATTAAAAAAAAAGTCTCGGAACAGTAATCAGCTGATATCAGCTGATGTCAGCTGTTCAATGTTCAGTTCAAAATCCAGAAACATACAGCGAATTACAGGAAATGTCCATGAAAGTTTCAGCCAAAGAAAAGCGCCCAAGCATGCCGGTGTTACGGCATGCCAGCAGCACCATGAGACCATTCAACTCATCCAAGGTCATCTCATCGCAAAACAGAAGATCCTGGAGCTACCCCAATAGCTGGGATGGTTGGAAAAAATTGAAAATCCTATTAAAATCCTATTAAAATGATATAAAATATGGATGATTTATGATGATTTGGAAGTTATCCTATTTTAGGAAAGCTCCAATGAAACCAACAATAAGTGTCCATGTTGAGCACAAGCCACCTGTGATGGCCAAGTACCATCAAGTTCCACCAAGCGTCGCGAATCGATTTCCATGTAGACTTGGAGAGTCGAGAAGGTCTATCCTGACTGATGGTGGGTGCATCAAATCACAAAGTCATGGTGGTTATGTGGCCAATGTGGCCTGGTTGATGGTCATGTGCTGGTAGTTGTCCTGAGTTCAAAGAGTGCCAAAGTTGGCCTGTTCGCATATTTCCCAAGATTCCCAACAAAAACATACAAAAACCGCCACAACAGTGCCATTTTTTCCCACAACGGTCCACAACGATCCACAATCCAATCCGAGATGCGCGAACAAACCATCCCAAACAAAGCATGGACAGAGTGGCCCGCTTCGCCTCTTCCTGAGTTGTGCAGCTGGGGGAAAACCTCCTGGGGGATCCTCCATGGCACAACGAAAAACGTGGCCAACACGTGGCCGGCCTGGCAGCCCAAGGCATCGTAGATGCCGCTGTCCTCTTTGAACTCGGCGGTTTGATCCAGCACCTGGCGCAGCGGCCCAGCCCCAGTGGCCCAGTGTCCAATGAGTTCCATCCGGGGTTCCATTGCCACTGGGAGAAGCACAAAAAGATCAAAAGTGTCACAAAAGTGTCACAAACCGCTCATGGAATGCTGGGCGGTTACTCGGCTACGTTATCTACGTGTTGGATCCAGCCATTGTCGCAACGAATGCCGAACCTCATCAATCTGGTCATCCAATGAATTCAATGAATCTGCATCCTCCTGGAGGAGTTTTCGGTAGTCCACCGACTTTGGTACCTCCGATTCGATGTCAACGGACGGGTCGGAGGACCACACGGACGGGTCGGAGGAATCAATCGGGTCACGGAGATTCACCCAGCGCCAAGATCAGCCAAGATGCATGGTTGACCTTGAAGGAATGTAATCGACTGGTGCCAGGAATCAGCAGCTCCTAGGAATCATTTTTCAGCAAAGTTTACGGATCAAATGTGAATCGTCTGTTGAACGATTTGAACGGAGACAGTCGGACACAGAATGTTCAAACATGTTCAATCCATATTGATGGGGGGAATATAGTGACAGCGGCCGTGGCTATGGGGTAGAACCCCTGCAGCTACTTTCCCTTCGGATACACCGCTCAACAAGCCAAGTGTCCGCCAGTTGGGTGGCAGCAACCTGTGGTGATCAAGGCAGACAGAAGCCACCAGAGGCACCAAGGTTCACTCTGCTAAAATCATGATTCGCAGGCAAGATACCGAATCATAAGTCCACTCTGTAGGAGGCAGCCTCAGCGATCCAATGATCCATGCGATGGAAGAATGCCCCATCCATCACATCCATCTGCCATTTCCGCCAAGAAGCTCCCAGGTACTCTCAAGAACATAGGATTTTTTCCTTGAAACCGCATGCAGCTTATCACCACACAATCGAAAGCATGCAAACTCCGTTCATGAAATGGTTTGAAGGCACACTCTTTTGCTGCTATCATTCACATCCCAGGTTCTCATACAATTTCAGGAAGGACTGTGCGTACCTTGTACATGGGGAGCCGTCAGAAGCGCGCAAGAAGGCAGCACAAGAAATTGCACCAACTCAAGCACAGAATGAGCAGTTTCCATCACTATGACAATGCAAAGTGCAATAGGGAAATTGAAAATCTTAACACTTATTGAACAATTATTGAACACTTATTGAACAGTTGATGGTTCTATGATCCAGTTTCTGAAAGCTTGGATTCTCTCAAGATGGGATGCTTTACTCTACCAAGGTGCTCGTGAACAGCCACCACAATTGCTGGCCAATCGTGCACCGCCTAACCAGTCATCCGTCAACACACGTCATGAAATTCGAACTTTCAGAGTGTTCCTGCAATGAAATACGAAGCCTTCCTGCCATAGAACAGTGATGAACAGTGATGACGGAACAAAACGCAGGAACCTCGATGAAGGACTGGTAGGTCATCGTTAGCGATTTCGCATAGGTCATCGCTGTCAGGGTCGATGCATGGATCCTGACAGGCCAGGAACTGATCTGCCGAAAACCCATCCCTCCTGGAACCGATGGAACCAAAGGAACCTCAAGGAACCCAACAAAATGATCATTGATCATGAGATATCATGAGTCATGAGTGATCATTGATGATCATTGCCATTTCCATCCATTTCCCATCAGTCATCATGCTGCATGCTGTTTCATGATCTTTGGGAACCAATGGGAACCAATGGGAAGCAATTTTGAAGAAACGACTCAACTCGCAGTCCTGGACAAGTAGAGAGAAAGCTCCTTAGCCACCAACAAAACATCGGGGACCTGGTGGGGCCTATTTTGTGACGATGACAGCTGTCCAGCGGACGCGGCGGACGCGTCCTCTGGGTCCGGCGGTCCGGCCAAGTCACGGCGAACCAGCTTTCATTATTCCAGTGCACGCTTTTGCTGTTGCGGTTTTTCACATGAAAGTTCTCCTGAGCCAAAGTGACAAAGTGCTTCAAAGTGCTTCAATATCTTCAATTGAAGCATAAAGATATTTTGAAGAAAAATGCTTAGCAATTGAATCACTTTGAATCAGGTCTCTGGGGGGAAGGGGCATCCTACATGACTTGCCATGACTTTGCCATGACTTGCTGCACCAAGCAACGCTTTTGGACGGTTGAAACGAGAACCCCCCGTGTGTTGTGATGTAGACACCTTGCAGGGGAGGGCAGATCCACCGTTGGTCAACGTCAAGAAATGGCACCAGCAAGAATCCAATCTGGTTGGAAAACTGTGTGAGGTTAAGGATTCAGAATCCAATATTGGCTAAAAGAATCCAAAAGAAGAGTATAGAAAAGTACAAAGATGGTACTAGTCTAGAGGTGTCCAGAGTCCATTCTGTGATTCCAAGAGACAGCCAGCGTATATCATTCCAGGCAGATTCAAACTTAAAGAATTCATCTATGTGCAGCGCATCTGTCGAACAATTTGGGACCCCGTCAATTCATCTATCCAAAGTGGTCAAGTCTAACACTTTCCACTTTCAGACTTTTCCAAATACTTCTCATCTTTCCATATGATTTTCCTATACCTACAGGATACTACAGGATACTAAGGTGCTCTTTTTTGGTGCTTGGATTTTTTGGTGCTCAACGATGTCAACGAGGTCAAGCCGTAAGCCGCACACCTTCGGCTCGCCGACCTTCGCTGAAGATGACCTCACCATGGATGTAGACCTTGGATTGGAAGGACGAGGCCAAACGACCTCGGCGTCGCGACACACCCGAGCTGAATCGCTCTGGAAGATGGATGGATGGATGGATGGATGGATGGATGGATGGATGGATGGATGATGGATGGATAAGTATGATGGATTATCCCATTCATTATCATTTATCATCCATAATTCCATGGATAAGTACAATTTATCATGGATTATCCCATGAAAATTATGAGTCATCATCCAGAATTACCATATATTACTAAACCATAATCCAGTTCCATGAAAATTATCCATAATCCATGGATGATGAATGGATAATTAATTAACGGATGATGGATGAATGGATGAATGGATGAATGGATGATGGATGGACAATGGTCTGTGCACGCCTTTTGTCATAAATTGTAGGCTGAATAAAGTCTACAACTGAGTACAACTGAGTCGAGAACCACCAAATTCCAGTCTTTCCTCAGCAGTGAACTCCAGCTTATCGAGACATATTATTTGATGGCTCTTGGAATTTCCGAATCTTGGATCCACCAATGTACCAATGGAATGGAGATGCAAAAGTGGCACAACAGAAGACGCTTGAGGAGTTTAGAATGTCCGATTGTAGAAACTGCATTTCACGGGTGTACAAACAAACACATTGAATAGATTTGAAAAGGCTGACAGAGGCCTGCCAGGAAAGAATGTGAATCACTAGCTGAACGCTTCAAGTTTCATCCATCAGCATGGAGAACAGCGGGTGGATGGAGAGTTTGTCGCTGGTGTTCACCATATGGAGCTCTTGAATCAGCGTGGTCGGCAAGAAATCCAGCGCCAACGGCTCCCGGAAATCCAGTGGGTTTTCACCCGACCGCAAGACTTCATCAAGAGCCGCCACCACACGCCTCGGTTCCAAGGATTGCCACTACGTCACGTCGTGTTCCAAGGGGGTCGTGATTTGGTTCCAAGTGGCTGAGACTTTCTGGAGAATTCTTCAACCCGAAACGTCCAGTTCCATCCACTCACTCACAGTAGCATACAGCATGTGTTTTGGCTGTTATTGTCTGTTCATGTCTGTTCCTATTTTCGATAGTTCTTTCTCTTGGCCGTTTTCCCTTCCTTGCTTCTTACAATTCCAGGCTCAAGCCAAACATCCAATCCGAAACATCCAAACCATTCGCGTCACGTACCACTTCACCGAGGGGCTGCGTCAGTGCTTTGGGCGCTTTTGTCTTTCTCAACCACCGTTGCAAGTCTCGTTTCACGGACTCGCGTTCCTGCAGAAACAAGCTCGCGTTTCATCACACGTTATCACAACAGTCACAACGCGGGATGACTCGGCATAACCCGACAGCGCATCCTTTGTCTTCTCGTTCATCTTGTTCAAAGTCCCACTGATGATTCCTCGGAATGGCAGAAAAGCCAATCGCTTTCATTGCAGACACGAGAACACGACAGCGGTAGCGGTGGCACCCAAGCCCTGGCAGCCAAGCTTCCAATCTGTGCTCCCAGCATGGGCAAACACGTCAGGATGATCGCCAGCACCAGGGCTTGTTCCAGCTCGTTGGTTGCAGCAAAAGGGTACGGTGCTGGAGTGTACCTGGCAATGAGACGCAGTCACTGCAGTCAATGAAATAAAAATGGGATGGAAATATATGGAAAATGATAGAATGGCCATGAATGGCCAATATGGTCGAAGCATTTCGCAACAGCAAATCAAATGCTGCGAAGGGACTCTGCAATGACCCAGTTGAAGGAGATCCTCAGCAGTTTTTTTCAGAAAGGAATTGCTAAAACAGTCCTTGCAGCACATGGAGAAGTGAGAACATATGAAAACATGCTGAGTTGTCACTGAGATTCACTGTTGATCATGTTGGTCTGAAAATCCAGTGAAAATCCAGTGAAATTGGTGAACCAATGTTGAAACCAAGGCAACCAAGCTGGCAACCAAGCTGCATGTATTGAAACAGCCAGCTGTTGTCGGTAACCTGGTTCTCATCCATCCAGTTGGTTCGATGGCTTTGTTGCTCTCGGCGCCCCACGTAGACGGTGACGCAGGCTAAGACGTGGTTCACGATGAGAATGAAAATCACACACTGCAGAATCGTGGAGATGTGCTTGGCGCGAATCAGCCCCCGGGATTCCAAGATACTCTCCAATTCCACCATCGCCTAAAAAGGGCGCTTTAAAAGACGCCATGGTCGTTGGTCAACACCAGAGATGATTAATATGACTCAGATCAACCTGGTGAGGTTGTATGATGTTCTATGATGTTGGACCCCTATAAAACGATGGTGCCTCGGAAAATTGGACCCAGCCGACCCCATGAAAAAAGCGACCTTCTGTCGACTACAAGTGCTCCAAGAGACGTGCTTGAACTTGGCAAATCGAAACAAGCGCAGCAAGGTCAATGCCTTTAGAGTCTCTGGTACCATCTGCAAAAGGAGGACGAAATCCAAGACCACCAAACAAACATCAAACCAAAACCAGGAACCTCAGTGACTTCACATAGGCAATGGCATGTGGGCCATGGCATGTGGGCCATGGCATGTGGGCCTAGTGTTGTCTACAGCAGTGTAGCAGTTTCTTCATGTTTCTTCTGTTTGCTCAGTTGGTTTTGAAGTGGTGTCTTAAATCACCATTGATGACACTATCTACACCTCTAAGTTTCTGAAATGAAGGATGCATCGGATGCACCAAGTTCCGGGAAATATGGCGCCACTGGGTCTCCCACAGGCATACATCAGTAGCGCTTTCTTCTTTTTCCCGGAAAGACTCGCTATCGCAAAGTTCATCAGAATATCAATGACCCAAAAGACGGGGGTCACCTCTCCAAGTCGGTGCGTCATTGCGGGTAATCATGAGCCCACTATTTGGGGATAGATTCACTGGCACAGATTTCCATATTTCGGGCTTGATGGTATTCACACTGAAAGTTGCAAAAATATGGAGAGATCGGGTAGATTGGATAGATCGGATAGATGATAGATTCATCCATGCTTGGTCATGTGGTAAAATATGATTTTCTGGCCTCATGGCATCATGTTGAATCACGCACCACGTCTAAATTCTAAGTTATGATACGTATGATACGTTACAAAGAGTCAAGAATCCTCAAGAATAAGTCGGATCGCTTAACTCAGGGGATATGAAAATCTCATTCTATGTTCCATCCATTTCAATAGTTTTCAATTCTTTATGGATAAAGATGATAAGACATGTTCTCAACCGCCCCATGTTTTTCCATTTTTTCCACGGCCTTGTAGAAGTTGTCCACGGGGCCATTCTCTCTGAAGCGTTCGGGCCATGCCAGGAGGATGGGCAAGACCAAGGCATCGAAGGCCACCAGGACGATGGTCAGAAAATCCCAGGTCAGTCGGCCGAAGCGAAGCAATTCCTGCAGATGGAACTCCTATCTGCTTGGAATCTGCTTAAAATATGATCCGATACATCTGGGAGATCTGTGGGTGAAATGATATTTGAATCCAAATGATCTCCATTTGAGACCGTGCCTTACCCAGTGGTTCTGCTTTTCTGCTTTGTGTTCCCCAATTGCACCATATGTCAGTGGGGATCTGCAGCCATCAAAATCCGACCCAGTGGTGCATAAGGGCTGCCAGTGATGTTGGTCAATTTGGCCAACGATCGGTGCCTTGGGATTGAAGACGATCGTCAAGTTCATTGTGCTGGTTGGCAGCCAAGCCTGGCGAAAAGCTTGGACCACAAAATCAGATCATCGAATTGTGAGACCATGGAGACGCATGGAGACCAATCCTGAGATCATTTCTGTGGTCTATGTTTAGTCTATGTTTATTCTATGTTTAATCTATGTTTTAGGTCTCCCCATTTGCACCTATACTCGCGATTCTGCCTGTAAGTTCCAAGTGATATGGCTGTGTCTCCGAGCAAATCCTCCCTTGGGCGTATCATCTTTGCCTCAAACCGCAAAAAGGCCGTTGTTCCACACATCTCACAGAGAGGTTTTCACATAGAGCTGGATGCCAAAGTCTCAATTTTCAACGGCTGTGAACCCAAAATATCAAACATATACGCGGCAAACCCTAGGTCTGCCCGCGGCGAATCCCGCATATCCTTTGACATGCTCAAATCCCTGCGTAGAGTTTAAGTGTGTTACTTTCCAAAACATTCCAAAACAACAAACCCTAAAACCCTGAAACCTAAAACCATTAACATCATGAACCCTAAATTAAAACCTAAATCCTGAAAACTTAAAGTCAAAATCACTGCGTATAGCCAGTGTTTTCATTCATCCTCTGGTGATACGTATATCATATTGTTTGGATGTGTTGTTTGAGTGTGGGCGAACCCGGGGTTTGGAGGGAACATGTATTACAATTCTATTCCATGCATAGCTGAACAGCCAATTGATATAATTTGATCAATATCCATCGGATTCCATCGGTATCTGTCGCTCCAAAGCTCAGCTCCAGGGCACGATGCATGTCCGTGTAAATCTCAATCGCTTCCTGCTGGGATAGCACGAATTTCTCGCGCCATTCGTCCAACATTCGGCCACCTGGGACGTAAATTCGACTCCCTGAAGCCGTGGCTCACTGTTTCGCTTTTGGCGATTAGGATGGTGATCTTTCCATCCAGAATAGCTTTCACCAGAATGGTCTTACATGGTCTTACCTTCACTATTTTTTTCCCATCCTGTTGACACTGATTTCAGGATCACCAGCGTCCCAACGATCCCAACGGGTCGCCTGGAGAGTCTTCCAATGTGACGCTGGAAAGCGTACTTTTGGAGGAGAGCATCGAGTGGCGTTTGGGAGCCGTGGTGGTCAACATCGGCACACCATTGGCCAACAGTTCGAATTTCTCCTCAGATTCAGGATATATCAGGATATTCAGGATATGCAGAAGTTTCAGAAGACTGAAGATGATTGAAGATAATTGAAACATTTCAAGGTCCAGATGGTTGTGGAATTGCAAAACATCCCAAACCAGAGCTACCGAAATGAAACGAAGAGCGTTGCATAAGTCAAACGGCGAGGCACGGGTTTGTCTTCCAAAAGCGGTGAACTTGGAAAGCTTGCCTCGGTACGCACAGAGATGAGTTCAGGCTCCGAGCCGAGCTAGCCGAGCTCAAAAGCTCAACTGAGCCACTTGCCGGAGAGCTCGGAAGCTTTTGACCATCTGGAGACGCCTTACGGATGCAGCGCCCTGAAACAACCTTGCTAAACTCTATTCAGCAGAGTACTGCAGGTACTTCCATCCGATTCCATCCGATTCCATCCGATTCCATCCGATTCCCTTCGGTCTCCATGGGCCTCCAGATCCACGGGCTCAAGTTGATCACCAATGGCCTGGCACAGTGAGCCCAAACCCATCACCGACTCAGCGACTCAGATGACTTGCCTTGGCGCTGTGGATGAGTTGTTCTTGAAGCTGCACCAGCAGTTGAATGTCCACCTCCACTTTGCCTCAAATGGATTCAAATGGCCACTCTTTGGCCAAACGGCGCCAAACATTACAAAACTTCTGGCAGAAGGGGAGAGCTTCAAGGCATTTGGTCATATTTCGTCAACATCTTCAAACCTTTCCTATCCTTTCATCAAGCTGCCCAAGGCCATTCTTGGCAATTCTCCGAAGATAGCTGGAGATGGCTGCACCAGGCGGAAGGTGAAAGACTCTGATGTATTCTAATGATTCTAATGTATTCTGATGTCTGATTTCTTGGTGTTTCTTGGGTGCCATGGGAAGCTGACAATCTGTCTCGCCTAAGTCATGTGGCAACTGGTCATCTATCATCCATCCGGATTGATCAGGTGTTCCATATCCCATAGCCGCCATAGCCACATGGTGAGCTCTTGACATTGGCGGCGTATGTGGTTCTACGAAGCTTGAGCCAATCAGAAATGTCGTATGTGGTTCTACGAAGCTTGAGCCAATCAGAAATGTCGAAATGTCGAAATCGTTCAGTCCGTTGTGAAGTGGAACTTCATTGTCTTGATGGTCTTGGTTGGCTGTTGTGGTCATCTCGGATTCTGACCTAAAGTGATTCACATCTGAGATATTCAAAGCTTTGCTCAGGCCGCAACGGGACTTAAAGGCCTGAAGAGGTGGTGACCAGTGGTGACTGCTTCGTTTTCAGGTGGTCTGTTCCAAGGCTCCACAACAGCTGCATCCGGCCTCCTTTGCCTTTGCCCGTGGCGCCCACGGCTTCTGACATCTCCTCGTCATCTTCCACGGCTTCAAAAAGCAGCACATCATCTTCGAGGACAGGCATCAACCTGCTTGTCAACTGTGGAAATATCGGAAATGTCAAACAAAACCTATAAAATCGATAAAATGTATTAAAATGTCATGAAATATCTGCACAACTCCCATATCCTCTCGGCACACTCTTGGATGATGTCAAGATCACCCCACCAGTACACAGGGGGAACTCATAGTCTGCACCGCTCAGCTACATTCAGGGCACAATATGGCACAATACTCCAGACATTTCAACGGTACTCCCCGGTACTCTGGGCCCGGGCAATTCGTCTTGTTCCCAGATGGGCGACTCTGCTGCGGATCGCAGCAACTCAGGAATGGCCTGTGTCTGTTGATGCATCTTGATGCCATGTCTGGTTTTGGAACATGGAATATGGCGCGCACGTACCGAAATCGATGAAACGCCAAAAGATTTGGCAAGACATTCAGAGCGAAGCTTAAAAAAATTGAGTTGAATGACAATGGCCAGCTGAGTGACACACAGATAGTCACAGATACACACAGTCTGTCATAATCTGTCATACTGACATCTGCTCCACGTCATGGCGACAAGCCTCTCGTGCTGCATTCGGCCCTAGTCTCCTCACGACGGAAACCCACAAAACAGTGCTGCAAAAAACACGGAGTGATTTTTCTCCAACGGACCGCATCAGCTCAGCCCAGCTACACAATGGGGCAAGCTGCACACCCAGTGGCGTGCTCAGCTCCAAAAACAAGGGGAGCTGCATAAGACTTTAAGATGGACGCTCTAAACCAAATCAAGTGAGCATAGATCTGCATAGCATGTTTCATCTTGAAAATGAATCAACCTGGACCTGGCTCTCAAAGTTCTCAAGTTGAAAAATCACGAGTTCTTCTGAGCTCCCCATCCCCAGGGCTTTCGCTGCACGCTACTGGCACCATTGGTGCAGAGCTGCGGCGCTACAATTTCTCTTCAGTTGACATATGGGGATGGGTCAAAACCCTGTACCCCTGGTGAACCCCAAAATAGCTGGGATTTATGGATGTTCATCCCACTAAAAATGGTATTAATAGGTATTGATCCATTCCCATATGTTGACTTCGATGAGCCCATAGCCCGCCAAAGATCTCAGCTTCGGCGGTCTTTGGAGTGTCATGGTCATCGACAACAATAGATACTTTCAGCTCAAAAGAATGAGGTATCAATGAAGAAAACCCAATTTGTCATTGGCGTATGATTTTGGGCCGTGGCCACATCTGTTCCACTACCAATGTGTTGTTTTGGGGGACATGGTAAAGATCGGACACCTCAACCAAGCAATGTCTGCGGACATAACGAATCCAGAACTGCAGAGGTTGCACGCTCAAAGGGCCTGCACCAGCCAATGTTACAGAAGGCTATGTTTCCATGTTGCAGAAATGAAGCAAAGGCATACATATGTTCACATATGTTCACATAATCATAAACTGAGAAAATCCCCTGTCAACAGCTGGCCAGGCCTCCAAGTTTTTCCGGTACGCAGTGCCTCAATTTCCCCACAGCTGCAATCGCTGCAATCACCAGGGGAGTGATCCCACTTTTCGACCAGCGAACGCAGTTTGATGTCAAGATTCCCATATCACTCAGTGGATGAAGAATTTACATCAATTTACGGTGTGCCCTGGTGTTTTGCTATCAAAGAAGCATTGCTCAAATCCCCTCGAATCAAGCAAGTGCTTTGCCACAAGTGGAACTTCACAAGTGGAACTTTGAAGGCTAAACGCTTCTGTGCAGGTGTCTATCGTCATGAGTTCCCTCTCTTTACTTGCCCAGGCACGGTTCTTTTTCTCGTAACGCCGCTTGTAGGACTTGTACTTGGCTATGTACTCCTGTCAAGATCTTCCAGAGTTGAATCTGTCCGGTTTTGACAGTTTCAAAACAAATTTCAGGAAATATCTGATGGCTTCATATACGTCAACACTTTACCGGGAATATTTTTCTAATGTCTTGTCCTCACTATGAGGGAGATGACAATAGCGAGCGAGGCAATCTGGCTTGGTGCAGGCAGGATATTTCTCCGGATCCGCAAAGTACCTGGAGGTTTTGCCAATCCGCCAATCCCACTGCAGCCACTGCATGGAGGGTTCATCTCAAAACTATCCACCGCATCCACCAATGTATTGCTACCCGCCTGCTCTGGAAGAGACAGGGTTGACAGCAGCCCTGTTCGACCGACCCGATTCAGGTTGCGAAAACATGGGGGCAACCACCCATGCATCCCAAAAAAGGTTCGAAATCGCCGTGAAAACAATCCCAGAAAGGCTGGAAAAAGAAAACGTAAGAACTTGAAACAGATCAGTTATGTCAGTTATGTCTTTTAGGGTTCATAAAGCAACGGAAACTGATCTGTTTTGGTACGGTTAAAAACCCTCTGGTCATCGTTGAAAAAAAGGCCTTGGCGTGAAGCAAATCCGGACTGCCCTCACTGGAACTGGAAGCTCTTCCCGCATCCGCCCTAAAGGGAGCAGATCTTGATCTTTTGATCTTTCCAAAAGTCAGGATCCATAAAGTTCAAGATGTTAAACAATATAATATGGTGTGTATAAGTTAAACAGGGGGTCGAACCAGCCACCCAAAAGAAAAGGGGGAAACTAGTCCGGCAAACCCTGCACATGCGAAAAGCACCTTTTACGGGTCAATGGCAAGACACTATACTTAACCCAGGTAGTTGTTAGGGTTAAGGGTACTCCCATTTCTACCTACAACCCTCTACATGTATAACGCTTCTATACATGTGGTGCTACAACTGTACATGTATTGAGATGTACTACTTCGGATGTTATGGAATCATAGCTACGGCATGTCTACACTAGACCTACTACCTATGCTATACATAGTGGGGCTCAGGGGCCGATATATTTCAACTCCCCCCTCGCCTGTTCCACACGCACTGCGCATTGGCAGTAACCTACGCAACTACTGTCGCGCGAACGGGCGTCCGCTGCGACCTAGGCGTTGGCTTTAAGGTCTAAGGGGAGGTCAGTACGTATTCCTAAAAGGATTAGTGCTGCTGCCCATTTGTGTGGAGGCAATGCCTTGGTAAATATGTCTGCCGCCTGATCGTCGGTGTGGGTGTACTCTATTTCGGCAGAGTCATCTCGGAAGATCTCAGACAGGCAAGACAAATTCACTTTGTGAGTTCTAGTTATATGGCGAAGCTTAGGACTATATCCCTTCTTCACAACTAGGATTGTTGCTTGGTTATCTTCGTGGACCCTTAAGGTTACGGAGCGTGCAAGCAACAGCTCCCATAACTGCAATGCGGGCAAGCCTTCTTGATAAAGCGAGTGGGCTAAGCTAACTACTTCGCTTTCCGTGGTTGATCTAGAAGTGGATGTTTGGCGCTTGCTAATCCATGCAAGTGGGAAGAAGGAACTAGGGCCAGATAAAACCAGAAAGCCACCAGAGGTTGAACGTGCTGTTGATCTGTCGCCGGCGAAGTCGCCATCGACGAACAGTCTAAGCTCTAGGTCTTCAGGCTTGTCCTGAATGGTACCTACCAACCTATAGTGTGGGGTTGAGGCTATATACTGGATTAATCTTAGGACCTTCTTATCATCCCCCCTGGACCACGACTGGACTTTTGTGGCCAGATCATTGATAGGCTTGATGATATCGGGACGTGCAAGTCTACCTAACCAAAGGGCTTTCATCAAAATCTTACATGCATTTGGAGCTAGTTCCCCTTTAGTTTCATCATCTTCAATGGTGATGGATCCCTCAGGTGGAAATGGCGTGGCGGCATGCTTGAGTTTGGTGACACCAGTTATTGATTTATACAAATCTACGGTCTGCTGAGCGTAGTCTGCCATATCAAAAACCATGCCATCTTGGGCTTGGAAGGCTGCACATTTTTCATGCACTTCGGTCTTGGATAGTGGGGTAACAACATGGTTGCGTCCAAGAATCCTATAGATGGGCTCTGGGGGTTCAATGTCTACCACAGAAGTTAACTTACTCCAGAATGCATCATGCTGGTCAGCGGGGCCAGCTAGAGTTAAATCGTCTACATAAGTTGACAGAAGTAACTTTGTATCTGGGAAGTAAAAGTTTCCTGGGTATTCTGGAACTTCCTGTCCACCAAGGTTCTTGATGATGACTTTCAGGTGTTGTTCCCACAGGCCTCCGGCATCAGGATGACCGTATAAGGCTTTAATTAAGAGGACTACGGGCTTAACAAACTGTTGTTTCCAATACTTAGGGCGGAGCTCCGGGGGAAGCTCAATCCAAGTTTTGTATTTGGAAGATAACAGTGCTTGGACGTAAGCTTTGACTGCATCTGCAGCCGTCGCGCGGTTACCCGGCAGCGACCCGTACGCCAAGCAGGCGTTTAGCCCTTGGACGGAGGTGGGGTTTGCGCCGAGTTCTTGGTAAACCGCGGCTGCACCATGTTCGTCCTTTGCGCAGTCTCCTCTGTACACAATGCGCCCCTTCATTTTGTGAAGGTGGTCTGCAAGCTCGTAGAATTTAATGGACGCAATGGTCATGAGCTGACCAAAGTGTACTGACACACCCGAAGCCTTAGCTTCTTTGCGTACATCTTCCTTCTCGCGGACCGAGCTAAGGTCCCAAGTACCAGCCTTAACTAAACCATCGGCTTCGGCGCGGATTGCCTCGAGGGCCTTGGGATTGGACAACATCTCTGCACGGGACAAGAGCTTAGTGACCATTGCTTTGATCTCAGGCGTTGGCGCCTTAGGGTCTTCCAGGTGAAAGGCTTGGGCGATCAATTGTTCATGGTCAAGAAGTTCTGTAACCAACCTATTAGCAGTGGGGTCTGATTCAACAGCTAGGGCTAAATCTTCAAAACCAGCTAATGGGGATACGTGCTTAAGGTGCTGCTCAATTTCCCTATGGGGTTGAGGCTCGCTGTTTGCCGGTCGGCAAGGCATAGCAGGAACGGACTGCTGGGCACATTTTGAGGGATATAAAGCTTGCGCAATTAAACTAGTCATTTGGGGCAGATACATCGCGGAGCGAGTGGTCTCAGCTCCCTCACATCTGGAATGAGGTTGCTGGCATCGGCACCGCATATCTTGAAACGCCTCTACAATTCGGGGAGAAGTGGTCTTGAGTTTCCATGGCTTTTTGATGGGATAACCATTTCTGTCGGTTAAACCTACGGTACACCCTTCAAAACCAACGGTCATAAACTGGGGATGCTTCTCAAAGAATGCTACAACGTCAGGCCTTTTCCAGCCAGAGCAAGGTCTTGGCCACTCAAACGTTACAGTACCACCATGATTGAGAACCCTTTCAGCGCGTTTGGAAAAACTCTTAAACAACCGTTTGGACTCTTTGACCTGGTGGGCAAGCTTCCTAATGAATGCGGCACCACCCCTCTTCCTATTGATGTACTGCCAAGGGGATCCGGATGTGCAAGGGATAGAGGCCCACATATGTGGAGGTGCAACCTTAGCGGCTTCATCTATCTGATAGTCTAGTTGCTCACATTGTGACTCATCTCCCAGGTCTATCCTATCCTTACAAAGTCTAACATGATTAATGCCATATTCTTGGTGAGTAAAACCCATCTGGGAGTCCTCAGAACAAGCAAATTCAAACATGGTTGACTTGGCATTGGGTCTGGAAGCTTTCTTGGCAGCTTTCCGGCTCCTACGATTATCGCGGTTAGTTGGCTTACCTACAGCGGGGCAACCAAAAACAGGCAGCGATTTTTGACATAGGTCGGAACATCGATTGGCAACTTGGGGAAGAATAGCTACACCAGAAACAGAAACAGCAGGCTCGGCTGGAGCGCTGGGTTCGGACGACCCTGGTACTTCACCTCTTATGAAGATTTCAAGGGTGTGAAATAGTTTTAGGAATTTTTTTTTGAACAGGTTTGGGATTTTTTTTTGGATTTCTTGGCTGGTACCATTTGCCTAGTGTTTGCAACTGTTTGGAACTTGAATTTGTCATTTTGCATGGTATTTGCAACACTTGGGCATGTTCACCTTCCATTTTGCATGGGATTTACTACATGTGGGCATGTTCACCTTCCATTTTGTATGGTATTTGCCACATTTTGGCATGTTCACCTTCCATTTTGCATGGGATTTCCTACATGTGGGCATGTTCACCTTCCATTTTGTATGGTATTTGCCACATTTTGGCATGTTCACCTTCCATTTTGCATGGGATGTTCTACATGTGAGCATGTTCACCCAAATATTTACAGATGCGGAAGCTTGGGATTAGATAAAAAGCGGGTGGGGGGGATTGAGGGACGGCGCTAGCTATCTATCCAGCTAGCTAGCTATCTATCTAGCTAGCTATCTATCTAGCAAGCTAGCTATCTATCTACCAAGCTATCTATCTATCTAGCTATCTATCTACCTATCTAGCTAGCTATCTTGCTAGCTATCTATCTACCTATCTAGCTATCTAGCTAACTATCTATCTAGCTATCTAGCTATCTAGCTTTCTATCTATCTAGCTATCTATCTATCTAGCCATCCAGCTGTCTGTCCAGCTATCTAGCTATCGAGCTATCTAGCTAACCATCTATCTAGCTATCTAGCTATCTAGCTTTGTATCTATCTAGCTATCTATCTATCTAGCCATCCAGCTGTCTATCCAGCTATCTAGCTATCGAGCTATCTATCTAGCTATCTATCTATCTAGCGAACTATCTACCTATCTATTTAGCTATCTATCTATCTATCTAGCTATCTATCTAGCTACCTCTTTATCTATCTAGCTAGCTATCTATCTATCTAGCTATCTATCTAGCCATCTATCTATCTAGCTATCTATCTAGCCATCTATCTATCGAGGTATCTAGCTATCTATCAGACTCTAGCTATCTATCTATCTAGCTGGCTATCTATCTATCTAGCTATCTATCTACCAAGCTATCTATCAGCTATCTATCAGCTAGCTATCTATCTATCTATCTGTCTGTCTGTCTATCTATCTATCTATCTATCTATCACATGTAATCCTGTCAGCTTTCCAGAGAAGGTTAGTTCGCAAAAACCAACTAATGTAACTTGGGTTTAAGTTTAAATAAAAAAAAGCGGGAGGGGGGGATTGGGGGGAGGGCGCAGCGCCTCCCCCCAAAGCAGAATGCAAGCACCTCTTCTCACATGTTACGTTGCTAGTTTTCAAGAGAAGGTTGGTCATGTGATACTCAGGGATGTAAATACTGTGCAAAATGCATCTTACATGAAAATCAAGTATTTAAAGCAGGCAAAGCAAAAAAAAGCAGAGAAGCAAAAAAGCAGAGAAGCAAAGAAACAGGAAACGCACAAAAGCAAAACAGCAGAAAGGCAAAGAAGCAGGAAAAGCAGAAAAGCAGAAAAGCAAAAAAAGCAGGAAAAGCAGGAAAAGCAGAGAAGCAAAGAAACAGGAAAAACAGAAAAGCAAAAAAGCAGAAAAGCAGAGAAGCAGAGAAGCAGGAGAAGCAGAAAAGCAAAAAGCAGAAAAGCAGAGAAGCAGAGAAGCAGGAGAAGCAGAAAAGCAAAAAAGCAGAAAAGCAGAGAAGCAGGAACAGCAGGAAAAGCAGGAAAAGCAGGAAAGCAGAGAAGCAGGAAAAGCAGGAAAAGCAGAGAAGCAGGAATCCAAAAATAATTCCTAAACCTGATCTAAAAAAAAAACCTAAAATAATTAGCCCTCCTTTCTTCAGCCAGTGCTCTGTCCTCTGCGGAGAGGTGAGATGGTATTGGATCGGGATCAGGCAGATCCTCACCGTGGAAGATGATGCCATGTGCTTCATCATCCTTGTCTTCTGCTTCTGTCTCACTTGTGGGAGGTGGAGCCTTCTTTTCCTTTTCGGCTTCTTTCTCTTTTTCAACCAACATTGAGAAGCGGGCTCTGCACTCATCAGTGTGCACGCGCGAATGGCCAGTGCAGCCTTTGCAACCAGGGGTCTCTTTCCACTTGAGGATACGGTCTACGGTTATATAAACAGAACGACTCTTGAGACCAGGTGTAGAGGGTGAGGCTATTCCGCCCTCCTTGGGGAAGGGCACATCCTTTAAGGCATATTCAGGCAACTTAAGGTCATCTGGGTTATCCCCCCTGATGAGAGCTTGGTAGCGTGAAAAACCTACTGGAAAAACAGGATCACCTTCAGGGACAAAGATTTCTGCTTCTGGAACATCAACGGCTGAATTCCCACCTCTATCGCGATACTCTTGGTAATCTAACACCCTTAAGATATTTCTATATCGGAAACCGGGATCAATCCTCCAACCCAAAAATAGACCAGGTGACATGTTGGGCTCCAAAGTCCTTTTGGTGGGTGACTTCCTACGGTAATACACTAACTGACCAAAACATAACCTCATGCCATCAAACTTATTCCTAGTAAGCGACTCCCATTGGATTTTGTCGGGGTCAGCTATTGAAGGCTTGTCGAATGACATTGAAAGGCAAGCATATGGATAGCTATATGTGTGATACTCATAGGGAAGACCAGATTGGAGGTGAATAGTGCGACAACATTCCTTTTCCTCTCGAACATCTCTCTCGAGGATGGCGTTGTGGGGCCATCTGTTCGGCAACGAGGTTTCTGGAACCATGCCTACGGCATGTGCCGCCTGCTCAAGCTCGCCTGCTTCGTCCATTTTGATGAATGTTCGGGTGGTGAGCTCTGATCCACGCAATCCTAAGAAATGTCTAAAGTTGCGAGCATGCGCGTCAGCAGTACGTTTAGACAATGGGTATGCAACGCGCGCACCAGAGTACGCATCGCGGATGACATGATGCGACCTTATTCCCCCTATACCTACACCTAAGTGTTCGGACCCTTTAGCTAAGATAACGTCATCAGTAGCAAGCTGTTCTAGCGGCTGCTTTGGGGGATCAACAAAATCATCGGCTTTGCCATCTTTGACATGTGAAACCCTCATGGCGGTATCTTTTGCTATGTGGCACAAAGGACAGTAGGGATTTTTGGGAAAATGGGTGCGCAAATGTTCAGGGCTAGTGGCTTGCTGCTTTAGAACTTCATCCTTAGGCGGCTCACCATCAGCTAGCTCTACCAAAAGCTTATCATCCATTGGGTGTTTGGGCTCCGACGCGCTAGAGGGCCCAGCAGCGTCCTCAACAGGCTCGGGATCTAGAACTTCATCTAATTCTGAGGGACTAGGAAGGTCACTACCGGCAAAGCTAGGGGCATAGCCGGGGTCATTAGGATCTTCTTCATCGTCAGCGGGAGCATCAGATTCCACAGGTGGAGCTGGCACGGCAGTTGAGACAGGAGCAAGGTGCTCGCTGGGCACAAAATGACGTGGGGTCAACTCCTCATCATACTGGGGAACATATTCAACTACCCTAGATGCACAGATTCTAGCGTTCCGGGGAACTTTCATCCTACACCTGTTGATATTTTCAGGAGCTATCAAGTAGGGGACATTCTCTCTAGGATCCCAGACAAACATGTAACCCTTATCTATGACAGTCTCACCAATGCTTTGTGCGGGAGGACATTCTTTAAGGACATAGACCTCTTCACCTTCAAGAATCTTACTTCCATTAAAGGCTAGTGACTCTTGGCCAGGCTGGCTGCCACCTCCGGTAGCAAAAGCAACAGGATTGGGTGATTGCTGCAAGTGCTCCTTCATGGCTGGTGTGAGGGCTTGGCGTCCAATCAAGTGTCGACCTGCGGCCGTGTCCCAAAGCCAAGGGATGGATTTGGAGGCCTTCATTGGCATGGCATTGATGGGGTCAGGATTATTAGTCGCGCCATCGGCAGCGACCTCTGGGATTATGACAGTTGCCATACTAGCAGCAGCTTTGGCAGGGGCTTTACCGCTTTTACCAAGTGCTCTAGGAGGAGGTCCCTTATACTTGTTGGTGTCTGAGTGGAGAAACGCGCACGACTTAGCTTTGCATGCATTGTACGCATAGAACATGCAAGGGGTTTTGGCTTTTTCGGAAGCGCTCATTTTTGCTACTTTCCTAGCCTCTTCCCCACGCGGGGTCGTGTTGCCCTTTCGGTTGGGCGGAGGCGGCTTTGGACCAGATGGCTTAGCCTTGGGCTTCGCTTTTGGGGCAGGAGCTGCCTTCACGTCCTCCTTTTTAGGGGTCTTCTTTGGTTGAGGATTAGGATTACCCCCCCCTGAACCCTGGCTCTTAGGCGTGGCCTTAGCTTTGGGATTAGGGGTTGGTGCAGGGGCACCAGCGATTTTATCATCGGGGGTATGTTGGGTACCGGCATAGCCGGCAGCAGGCTTCAACTTCAGCTGCTTGTCAAACTCAGCGCGATTACGCTTTTGCTGATCAAGTTGGATGGCAAGATCAACCTTAGACCATAACCAGTCTGTGGTGCGACGGTGGCTATCTAGTCGGGCTTCTCTAGCTTTAACAACTTTTGGGGCGATCACGGCATTGCGCTCTAGCTCGTCGATGAGATGGTTAAACAGCGTTTGTTGTCGCGGCATATCCTCTAAGGGGATGGTAGACATCACGTAAATATACTTATCCCTAAAGGCTTCTAAGTCAGCTACCGTGTTACCAGCGACCTTAAGGGACAACAAATTTCGCTCGCCAAGCATGCCGATGCGGTCACGCTCGAGTTGAAAATGTTTGAATATTTTACGCAACATCGCGCGCCCGCAAGGCATTGCACCACTAGCTGCGCGCTCTGCTTCTACCATTTGCTGAAACACAAGACCAAACCTACCGCGCTTACAGGTCTTTATGAGCCTAGAAGCGATCTCTCGATCAGTGCGGGGGTACCTAGGATCGGCTTGAAGAACAGCTTCATCATTGGTTAGGCACTCTTGGGCCCATTGGTAAACTTCATTACCGGGGGTCTTTTGGAGTTTGCCTATTGACATCAACACCTGATTGATATATCCACGGGCTTGACCTGCGTTCTCTGGTGGATTCGGAAAAACCATGTCAGCTAAGGATTTTACCCTAATGGTATCTTCTTCATCATCCGCGTAGTTAACAGCAGGTGGCTGTGGGGCTAAATAGGGTTGGTTCATGGTAAGATGCGGGCATTCGATCTCTTCATGGAGGTCACCACAAATCCTACACTCGGTAAGGACTAATGGGGCACGCACTGAGTGAAACTCACCAGAATCCGAGGAGGACTCTGAGCTACCTGAATCAACTGATCTATTAGCTGAACCAATATGGTGATAAGATGTGGTATTGTCAACAACTAAACCCTGTTGCGCCAACGGAAGTGGCGGCAACCCTGGCGGCAACACCTGCTGCGGTGGAGGTGCACGACCTATGGACCCAAAACGAGAGTTTGCACAGGGAGTGCCCGCAGCACTAGCATTGGTTGGACCTAAGCCCGGTGCGCTAGCAGCAGCGCCCTTTGGGGGCGTGCACGGAGGTGCTATCGGCAGGGGTGCATGGGCAGTAAGCTGCTGTGATTGTTGTTGTTGCATCTGTTGAAGTTGCTGTTGTTGCGATTGCAATGCATTGGTCAATCTACTCACTTCAGCTAAAAGTTGTTGGACTAAAGCTGATTCTGTTGGATTCGAACCACTTGCAACATTAGCGCTAGGTACCATGGCATTTGCTGGCATGGACAAGTTGGCAAGTGCCAACTCCGCAGGTTGGGGGTTCGCCATAACAGTCACGGGTGTGGCACCCGGAGGGTGAAAAGATTGAGGCATGGTCGGAACAACATTTTGTGCTACTTCATGGGATGATTGGCCAACAGAAACCCCGGGGGTGGCCCAAGTAGTTGCCTCTACAACCATTGGATTTGCAACCTCTTGCAGGGGAACTGAAGTATTTTGTGGGGAACCAAAAGGCCTAGCACGAACATCTGGTGTTTGAGCTGGAGCTGGAACATAACCCTCAAATAAATCGAAGTTTTCCATAGTTTGCTCATCTTCAGGAATAACCCTTTGACCCATATTTCCTTGAGGGATATCCGCAAGTAAGTCCATGAGGGCAGAACCTGAAATGGGGGAACTGGAACCGGGGATGCTACAGCCAAGTTGTGTTGGCGCCTGGCTTCTGCCAGCTGTTGCTCAAGGAGGGCAATCCTAGTATCCCTTTCAGTTATTTCAACTTCCCGAGTGGCCAATTGTTGGTTACCCAAATTGATTTGTTGTTGAAGTGGTCTAACATTAGATTCCACAAATTGTTGGGCTTCCCGTTGCAAAACCGCTTGACTCTCTAAGACTTCCTGCTGAGCATGCTGCCTAGCCCCCAAAACAAATTGTTGGGCCTGTTGAGTGAGGTTATGCTCAAACAACTCCGAACCCCTGTCCCTCTCAGCCAAAGCGGCATAGGCTTCCTCTTGGTTGTGCAAGATGGCCATTGTCGCTGCGTCGCGCATTTCTGCAGCGACCTGACCAAAGTCGGATTGCTGCTGTGCGATGATTTGTCTAGCTTGGAAGGCTTCTAATTGGGATTGGATAGCAACATTACTAGCATGGTCTGCGATGGTGGCGGCATGGTGCGCTTGGGTTACAGCAGCACCCGCAAGGAAAGTGGCTTGGGTTGCACTAAGGTCTACAGGATTATCTTCATCGGGACTATTGCTTGGGTTTGGACCATGGGGACCCCTTTGCCTAAATCTATTTTGTTGAGATGCTTCCACACTAGTATCAGATGACTCATCAACACGCATGGCATCCCTAGTTGAAGGCAACTGGATTCTTCGTGGAACCAGGGAGGTAACAACCGCCGGGACCCTTGTTGCATTTGGATTAGAAGTTTCAGGACTACTCCTTGACCTACTGTTAGATGAACTAGGATCAGAAGGGGGAGAAATGCCTGACATCTTGACCCAAACTCGGCTGAACTTTTGCGCTCAACTGCAACGATGTGATCCAACGCGAGCTTTGCTCAGCGTCCCAAGCAAAAGTTTGCAGTGATGGGACAAAAGACCAATGTAGCACAATACTACCTCAACCAACAATGTCTTCGCAAGTTGGATATTAAGATAATAAAGTGTAATTGAAATTAATTCAAATTGGGTTGAAGTTCGGATGCAATACGGCTTCGCTAGCGGTAATGACCCTAGCTCTGACCGCAAAACAACACTGAACCAAAAACAAAAGGCAAAAGGCAATTGGACAAAGGACACTTGGCAAGCGACAAGGACAGACCGACGAACGTAGCGAGCAAGCTCAGCTACCTCGGCGTTGAAAGCCTATCGGATGCTGTAGAGCCGCTGGACTTGTGCCAGGGTCTACCAAAGTGTGCGATCGTCCTGGCCCCCGAAGTTGGGGTAAAATTGATTGCCCGCAAGAGGAACTGGACGACGGGCGTGCAGGATATAGCTAATGCCCTCGTGTCGGATCCAGTCCTCTACCTCTGCAATCCAGCAGAGTTCCCTGTCGGAACGCCCCTCTGACCGGATGGTTTTAATGCCGAGTTGCTTGCACTCGTTTATAATGTCAGATCGGTCGTCGATGAGACAATGTGCTTGGAGTGCGGAGATGATAGATGATTTGCCCTGCCTTCCGCAAGGAAAGCGTGCCAGGTGCAACTCTCTAAACGGCAAACCTTCAGCGATCAATTGGCTAATCACGTGCTCAGCACCAGCTCGGGTGCTCTCAATCTTAGATTGGCCGGCGTATGACACAATGTGGAACTCGATTTGATTACCAGCAATCCTAGTCAATGTCCGAAGCTTATCAACTAAATGGGAAGACAATTCACCAATGGGGTTGAGAGCTTGGTCAATGGTATCGTGCCAGTCGATACAAACAACTATGTTGGATGTATTAACGTGGACTACCTTAGAGACTAAGTTGGGTTGGTGCTGGTAATGTCGCGGCACAGAGCCAGCGACCCCCTATGGCCGATCTGGTGTTGGATCAGGTAACGGCCGACCACGGACGTGGGGTGCAAGGCCGGATCCTGAGCTTGGTGCCTCTTGCTGTTGCTGTTGTCCTTCGGGATCAAGTGATGGAGGATCTCGGGACGATTGGCCAGCAGGTCTTGCCCTCTCGATTCCTGGCGGAGGAGGTTTTACGGGCTTGAGATTAGCTGGATTAGGGGGAACAGGCCTATTAGGTCTTGGGGGAATTACCACAGGTGCAGCAGGTGCAGCAGGTGCCGCAGGTGCAATATGCACAGGTGGATGTTTCCAAGGCAGATTCTTCTTTTTCTCTGGAGCTGGTGGTAAGGGTTCTGGCCTTTGGGGCGTGTCGGGGACAGCAGCCCCCTTTGCACGGATTGGCACAGGAACGGAACTAGCTCTTTTGCGAGACTTAGATGAAATCTTATTAGAAATTGGTACTTCCCTTCCCCTTGATGTTCTGGCAGCAACTGCGGGCGCAGTTTCGGCTGAGGGTGCTCTTGATCTGGATCGCGCAACGGGAGAGCCGGCTGGCTCTGATGCAGTTTCTGTCGCGACACGGGCTGTGTCAGCGACCCCAGTTCCAGCACTTTGCAAAGACTGCCTCCAGGGAGGATAAGCTGAACTACTAGAACTGCTTAATGGGGGAACAGTCAAAGATGGTACTGTAGGGGCTGCAGGTGGTGTTGGTGCAGCAGAAACTGGATCTTTTCTGGGCTGTGCCGGCTTATCACGTTGGATTTGAGAGGTTCTTATGTTAGGGCGTTGTCTCTTTGGTGGAGACTCAATTGGACGGGCAGGGGTGCGCTCAGCGAAGCCAGCGTCGAACGGTTCTTGCTGGCCGACAAATGCCTGACCTGATGAAACAAACCTGGCGGTTCGAGTCTCAGCTGTTTCAGAGCCCTCAGATTCGGTATCGGGGTTATTGGTGGAAATATTATAGACACTATTGGGGTCTAAATTACTTGAACCAAGAACAGTCGATGGGATCTAAGTGCAGGATCACGCCACAACGAGTCGGGAAGCTCGTGTGGGTTGACCCCAAGCTCTGGTGCCTCGGCGTGAGGAACAATAAACGGCAAAGTCTGCGGCGCGTACGCGATCGGAGGATCAGCGACCCTAGCCCAGGTGCCAGCGGAGTCAATTCTAATTTCGGGGTAACCGTGCACTTGGGGTCTTAAAGCAAGAGGTCTTCTAGAAACACCGGTTATGGCACGGGCTCTATAAAGCTCTTGACTAAGTTCGATTCGTTCACGGGTTTCCCTTGGGACTAGATTGACAGGCAATGGCGGATTGGACCTAGTTCTTTTAGGCCTACGACGGCGCGTGGAAACCTCACGGCCGTGTTCAGTTGTGGTAAAGTCAGGGAATTCGGGTTCTGCTTCAGCCTCAACCTCAACTTCAACTACCTGGTCCTCCTCAAAAACTTCCTCTTCCTCCTCTTCCTCCACCCACTGCTCCTCTTCAGGCGGTGGATCGTTGGGATCCCCTGGAGCAGTCTCTTCTCGCGCCTCTGCTGGTTGGGAACTGCGGGCAGCGAGCTCCTGTGCAGTTGGCGGCGGATGAGATGGTGGTGGTGGTAAGGGTGGTTGTTTATGAGCGGGCGGACTAGGGGGAATGTTATTAGGTGGAGGTGGCAAACTTTGAATCCTATCTGCAAGGGTTGTGGCACTAGAATCAGGAGCTTTAGGCCTAGCTTTAGCTGGTGGCTTAGCAGGGCTAGCAACTGGGACTGGTGCTACGTCGCGCCCAAAGGCAGCGACCCCTTGAGAATCTGACTTTGGGGCTTGTGGGACTGGATGGACAGAGACAGTAACCCTTGGACGCGGTGGCACTGCTGGCTCAGGTGGCCTTCTCAAAGAAGGTTGCCAGTTCGGAGGTGGGTGCCCAGGCTCTTTGGGTCCTTGCTGGACCGGAGTCGGAACTGTGCCTCCACTTGCCGCGCCAGCAACGGGTGTTGCGGCAGCAGGCCTTACCGCTTTCGGACGGGGTTGCTGCTGTGGGCCTATGTATCTATAATACCTATCCCACTCTTCTGGGCGCGGGTGCTCTGCCCCTAAGATGCGTTGGTTAATGATCCTTTTTGGGGGTAGATCACCAGAGTTTATCACTTGCTCGGCGTGTGAAGTACCTCTGCGCCTGTCCAAACCGTGGATGTGAGCCCACTCTTTGTAAGGGATGAGGATCTGGTAGGCTAAAGCTAAACACTGTGATGTTGGGAACTCCTCAACAAGTCTTGAATGAAGAGCTATCAACCAGCGAGTGCTTTCGTCGGCTTGTTCGTAAGGAATCTTTCTTAACCAAAAGCCACCTACGATATCCCCTCCGGAGTTATGGTAAAGCCAATTTTGGTATGCCTCGAAGTCGTTCCACCAAGCTCGCTTTGCTTCTTGCCACCTGGTTGTGGCACCGCCCCTGCTGGATCGAACCCTTTGTCTTGGGGGATTAGATGAAGTAGCGGGGGAATGTCCTACTTGGATAGGATCGGCACCTGGGTCAACAAGATTAGGGCTAGTTGGTGGTGGGACTATTTGATCGGGGCAACTAGTGTTGGCTTCTGTCGCGACACCGGATGTGTCAGCGACCGCAGGCTCAGGCACGGATGCAGATGGTTCGGATGCAACGGATGCTTCTCCTACTGGACCCGCCTCGTCACCTAAACCCAAAAGATCTGTTGTGTCAACTTCGCACTCGGTCTGTTCCAGAAGAGTTGAAGAATCTTGTCGAGGGTCTACTTCTTCTTCTTTTGCACGATCAATGTCCGTGAAAGCTGCTTCTGCTGGGTTACCCAAATCAGATGGCGGTTCCAAAAATGACTGATCTTGCAATGAAGTTTCAACCTCGATATCCTCTGTCGCGACGGGTTCGTCAACGACCTCTTCCGGCAAACCAATTGCTGAAATTACCGCACTAATGCTCTCGGCCTCGTGGATCTCCTCCTTAACCTCTACCAGTGATCGTTGTAGATCTGCAGAGTCTGTCACAATGGAGTCGAAACCAGATGGCGCGGGCGCTTGTACCTCAGACAGATCCGCCCAGGAGGTAGAGGCCTCAGCTATCGGTCCGGCAGGCAACGGAGCTGGTTGCTCAACGTCTTCTGCAGCAGATGCGACCGCTTCAGCTCCACCCGCTGGAGTTTCAGTCGCGACGGAATCGTCAGCGACCTCACCGGATCCTTCTGAGGGCATGCAACAAAGAACAGTGAAGTGCGAAAACAAAGTTAGGGCCTATGGCAAGTTTTACCGGATTAGGTTCCCCAACAAAAGCCTTACGGCTGATAACCAGTTAAACAGGGGGTCGAACCAGCCACCCAAAAGAAAAGGGGGAAACTAGTCCGGCAAACCCTGCACATGCGAAAAGCACCTTTTACTGACAAGGCACTTGAGCCATAGGGTCAATGGCAAGACACTATACTTAACCCAGGTAGTTGTTAGGGTTAAGGGTACTCCCATTTCTACCTACAACCCTCTACATGTATAACGCTTCTATACATGTGGTGCTACAACTGTACATGTATTGAGATGTACTACTTCGGATGTTATGGAATCATAGCTACGGCATGTCTACACTAGACCTACTACCTATGCTATACATAGTGGGGCTCAGGGGTCGATATATTTCAACTGTATATATATAATATATTTATATATATATACACACAAATGGATATTATAAATTGTTTACATACTCAAGAGATGCCGAGAGTGTGGATATGATACGACATAGCAGTAACACCAAAAAACTGCGCTATTTCACCACCAAAGAACTAGCTTCAAGTGAGCATGTCACAAACAAGCTACTGGGCTTTACTGGGCTTCCCAGGCACATCAGAGTCCAGGTTTGTTTCAAGATCTGCCAGGCAGTCATCAGCACTGACTTCACACCTGGCAGTTGCATCGAGCAGCGTTGAGCAGCGTTGAGCAGCTCCAGCAGCTTTCAACTGCCCGCCTTTCACAGCTTTCAGGCAAAGTGTGGAGGCGCAAAGCACCTCCTGTCACGGCTCCTCTCAGACTCAGCAAATGACAACAACTGAAAGTTCATGGGTTTTCATCAATCAATCACAGTCCACTAGACATCACTGGATTACATGACGAGGTGAAACATGGTGAAACTGCTGAGTTTCAAAAAAGTCATACCAGTCATACCAGTCATACCAGTCATACCATGTCCTTCATCGAACACCTCGTGGTTCGGTTCGCACAGTTGAGCTCTCCTGGAGCTGAAAGAGGCTTTGGAGGCACCTGGATGATGTCCTCACCGAAGCCAGCGATGAAGGTGTTCTGCACCTGGTGCCATGGTGCCATGGCATGGCAAGACAGGATGATGGGCAAACCCAAAGCAGCGGTCAGGTCTCCAAAATATTGGGAAGAAACAAAGACGTGGTGGGGATCCCAAAACCCAAGGGTTTTTGCCATTAGATACATATATAGATACATCATGGAATGATGTTCGGTGATGTTTTTGTTTGGATTTTTGAGGGTCTCCAACTTTTGGGGACACATCTTCAACGAAGAAATCACAGATGAACCATGCAGAGCACTGCCATGCACTGCCTGCAAGTCTGCTTGTCCACGCCCCTGCAGAGCATCGGAGGATTCCACTGCAACAGCGGTCATCTCAACTCCTGCGAAGGCATCCAGTACTATCTGGACCAAGTGGGACATGTGCATCTGGGCCATCTGGGTGGTTTTCAACAGTTGGGTATCTGCAGTATCCCCAAAAGTGAAGAGTGATTGCCAAAAACCGCTGAGCTTCCCTGAGTCCAAGCGTTTCCCCTCACTGACCCCAATCTGCCGCAATCTGCTCATTCTGTTCAGTGACGCACCTGAACCATGCGAGCAGAACAAGGAATATCGCCTCACAGAAAGTGCCATGCACGAAATGAAAACATTGCACCGTTGGTGTTTCGAAATTGCAACTCGAAGCTTTCCAAGCAAAAGTGTTGATAATTCAGAACCAAACAGCACAACAGACCTTCACCCATTGAATCATTGAAGTTCAAGAGGATCGACTTCCCGAAACAGTTATTCAGCTGATGTTTCAAATCCAAAATGGAACATCCATCAACTATCATCAACTTCATTGAATGGCATCGCGGCATTTTGTTCATGGCAATTCTGCCAAGTTGCCAGCTCCTTAGAATTTCAGAGCAGCTCAAGCTTTTGCTTCTGAAACACTTCCATGTTTCGAATTTGAAAGGCATCCAAGTTGAAAGACTGCCATGATGTTCCACTCTTACTGCATCACATCTCTTACTGCATCACATGTCAAGAAAAAATGGAGAATTTCGTCACCCTTGTTGTTGGGGTCCAAAATTTGAACCAGAGCCGCCGCAGCCGTCCTAACCGTCATAGCCAGTCATAGCCCATATTTTGGCCCAGATTCTGATGTAGATTCACCCGCACCCGCGGTTCCTCGCTCTGCTGCAGCTGGATCCTTGGCTCCAGAAACTCTCAACCAGATCCAGGCGTCGGCTGGTTGATCATCTATGAATCACATGTGAATCATATCTGAATCAGTAACAACATGTGGTAACAACATGTAACAACACTGTAACAACCCATCATAATCAGTAACAACATGTAACAACACTGTAACACAAACACAACCCAGTGAATCATCATGAATTCAGCTTCGTGACGTTTGGACTGGCACCGCACCAAGGCGCAAGATCTTCAGCATGTCCTTCGAAGGCCTGCAACATCGCTGAAGTTCCAGAGAAATGGGGAGACGTTTTCTTGAAGAAATATGGCTATGGATCAATACCTATGAAAATACCATGGCTTTAGGGGGATGAACATCCATTTTAACCCAGCTATTTTGATGTGAACAAGAAAGGGGTACAAGGTTTTGACACACTGCCATATGAAGAAATCAGGCAAAGCATAAACCCTAAACAAATGCTACGCAAAATCTAAGAAGTAGAAAGCGTTCATATCCGCAAGGAAAAAACTGGTAATAACTGTCTTAAATCATCCTGAAAAGATCCCGTGACCGCCTCAACTCACCAGCATGTACCACTTGGCCACCGCCAAGGCCAAAAGCTCCTGGAGAAACTTGGCTCAAGTGCCAGGCAACAGCCAACTGGAACCGGTTTGATGTGATGGACACTCAACAGATATCAATGATATCAAAATCTGCCGAGATCTGCATTTTGTATATGTTTGTATCATCTCAAATTTGCCCACTTCGGTCTTGAGTCTTGATGTATGCCGTATGCCTTCTATGCCACAATGCCAAGGCCAAAAATCTCAGAAATTGACCCATGGAAAAATCATGGAAAGTGAAAAATAGCTGCACCAACTTCCCAGTGCCAAAATTCTGACATCGCCTCTATCAGCATCCACTTCTCCAACAACTCGAACCGGATGTTCTGCAGTGACGCTCCTTCAGCTCCGTCAGCTCTGGATGACAGACATTGACAGACCAAACAGATAACAAAATCGCGCCAAGCTACAACGCGGTGCCATCTGCCATGGTGATGTGAGACCACTGGCATTCACCAGAAACCACCCTGGCCACATAATGCCACTGACAGTTTCACAGCCAGTTTCTACCACAGCAAAACGAATCATCTCCACTGATCACCATAGGTCGGGGCCCAGGCACCCGCAGTCATTCACATCCACGAATCGAATGCTTCCAGCCAGGTGGTCGTAACCTCGGTATCAGCTTTCCAAGTGTTGCGCAGCCCAAACCACTTCTGGTTCCAACATGTTTGGGCATGGGGGAGGGACCCCAACCTAGGAAGCACTGGATTTTGAAGCAAAAACTGAAAACACACAAATGCTGATTCTGACAAACAAATGTTTGCCTTTTGTGTCTCTGGATGCCTTTGGCATGCAGATTTCGAAGCAAGAAAACAGCTCAAACCGCCTTGCCAAGTCACACAGCAACCGGTCGCCCACTTCCAACTGTGACGCCGGAACCGCTGCAGGACGGCCTTCTAAATAGACCTGGTCTTTTTCAGCAGGCACTGCCCTGACCCTACTAAAACTGTAGCAAAATTCAACAGCAATCACGCAGCAATCATCTCAAGTTCATGGAAACTTCCAATTTCACACCAGAATCATGACCCCGAAGTTTCCACTTTCCCATCCTATTCACCATCCACATTCGTTCTACATTCGTTCGTGGCATTCGTGGCCTGCCTTGGCATTCATCGGCAAGCAGTCGCAACGGTCGCAGTCGCCACGGGTTCCCTGCGCCAAGCGCTCCGGGGCGGGTGCAGACTGAGTGGATGGAGGACTGTGCCACGGCCTGGGCCAACTGGACCATGACAAGATGACAAGATGAGTTGAAGATGTTGATAATCTATGATAATCTATGATAATCTATGATAATCTATGATAATCTATGATAATCTATGATAATAATGGATAATCTATGATAATGATAATTGCCAATGGATAATCTATGATAATTGCCAATGGACAGATGTTGATAATTTATGATAGTCTGATAAAGTTTAAGAAAAATCTGTGTTTCACTGTGTATCGCTATCCATGCTGCAGTATGTCACTGGTATGTGTCTATATGTATACAGTATAGTATACATAATTACAATGCATATTTCGAATATTTCGTCTGTTTTTCACAAATGAAAGATGTTCTAAGAGAAAAGGACCGTTTGACTGGAGTAGCTATCCAGATACTTTTCATCTGGGCTCAAATCAAGCTGGGGTCGCGGCTGATTCCCTGTCTGATAAAGGTATGAAGATTCACCTCAAGTAGCAAACGACATCAAGAAAACAGCGTAAGAAATGTCTCCAAAGTTCAATCAGATCTAGGCCGAAGACCATCTGTAGCCTGGCTCAAAAAGGCACATCCATAACACATCCATGACACATCCCAGAAAACCGAGGGCAGTCTGGCCTTCAACGTCTCCCCTTGAGCCAACTGGACGGCAAACTCAGCGGCACACCGCTTGACCTGGGGCGGAATGGGGGTTCCACCGTTGAGACTGGGGCCTGTTTGCAACCTGCAACCATGACCATCGAGGTTTGTTACCCGCAAACTGGTAATCCGCCCCCTGCCTTTTCGTCTATAATGAACGATTTCAGCTGCTCCTTTCGTCACAAATGGTAATCTGACAAGAGAAATGGTTCCAGTTCGGACCATCTGTGGATTATCTGTTAAAATCAAAAGAATCAAATGAGTGCCTGCAGTGAAACAGCTTCCCAGTGAAACAGCTTCCAAACTTACGATAGATCAATCACATGCAAGTCCCGGACTCCAGTCCTCTCGTTGAAAGTCTAGCTGCTTGTCTCGCCAGGCAGAACACCTGTAACATCTTTTCGTTGCTGCATTTCTACAGCAAAAGGCTTTTAAAGAGCAAAACCCTGCAAAAAACAGGGAACCATAGGAACCATAGGGATCCTTTCATCCTTGTACTCTTGCCTCACAACCTCTCCGGTCTCATGTCTTTAAAACCTCTTGAGTGCACCTTGCCACGCTCAGTGCCACCACACCAATGATCAGCGCGAACCTGGGTAAAATCTAGCAGAAATGAAGCTACACCAAGACTTGGAAACCTCAGAAAGTCAAAAAATCAAAGGCCGGGACTGATTCATGGAGTCTAAAAGAAGGGCAAGTAGTGGTCCCTTCTGATCAAAAACTCTGAAGATCGCCACCTTTCAAGCAAAGCTCGTGAGAAATCTACCAAAGGGCAGCTGAACACTCATCACAAATCGCAATCAATTTCGGCCGCAGACCATTTGAGGGATGACAAAAAAACCTCGGGCAGCGACAAAACTGAACTGCAAAAAAGTCAATCTCAGTACTGTCAGATTGACGGATCTTTAAGAGCAGAATCTGTTTGGGCTAGCCGTCTCACTCCACTGCAAAAAACTGAGTCACTGCTCACAAGGGCGAAAAGAATTGAAAAGAGCATGATTTTCGGACAATCCCAGGTGAAGCAGCCAAGGAGCTACACGATGCGCAAGACGCAATCAAGGTTTGCCACTGATCCAGCACCATAAGGCATAGAGATGTCAGCAAAAAGACATAAATACTGGGTCCTTGGTCAAAATGCAAACCACACATGAGGTCTTCTGGCAATTGTTGAAAGTGAGAAACTGAGGCAAACGCCTATAAAGAGGGCATCACCAAACTTGTTGTCATCAACTTTAAGCAGGCTTAAGGTCGAGAAAAGTCCTGCAGCTTTTGAAAGATGTGATCTCGCACTTGCATTTAGTATGGCGTGTAAGGATTTCCAAAACAGTCAAGACAGCACAGTCCTGCCATGAAGCCGTACCTTCAGATGGCGTTCTCAAAAAGCACAACAAAAGATTCACTGATTCACCTGTTGCCACCGTTTTCCCACAGTTTTACCAACTGCGGTTCTCTGGGCGCACCAGCAAAGGACGGTGGTTTGGAAGGTCGTATCCAACACCCAGATCAGTCTGGCTGGAACCCGAATTGGGATCCGGCAGAGTTGGGAACCGAAGAGTTTCCAGGCTCTTAAAGCCACCACCAAACCAGGAATGAAGTGGCTCAATGGACGGTCCTTGGCAAAGCTTCCATTTCGCTAGATAACCCATCCAACCGGAAATCAAAACCAGTCATTTGGCACTTTGAGTAGTCTTTCTGTGATGAAAACTGGACAACATCTTGAGCATCTTGGAGCATCTTGCAGCTTTGGATCAGACATGAAAAAGTCAGCTGCGTCAGTCTTGATCAAGTCTTCATCGCAGAAGCGGGCCATCTGCAGGCTTTCATGCAGCCTGACAAATGCAACTCACGAGAAGAACGACGGGTATCCAAATCTATCCAAGCTTCACCATCATGCGAAATGAATATGTTCAAGGAAGAATCACACTTTTCCTGTCCTTCTGAATTCTTAAGACCGTTTCACACCGTTTCAGCGTATCATTCCAAACATGACTGACATGACATGACAGCGGCCTCCCTCGCAAATCAACTTCCGCAGCTCGATTTTCCAATCGCATCAATCCGTTCTGCCACAGACTGTCGACCTCAGAAGACGCGAACATTCTGCATGTCTTGTTCGAAAAATTCACAGGAGTCCCATAAGTCACAAATCATTTCATCAAGGTGCACAGCTTTCGTAGAAATCCTTGGACGGAGGAGCACCACCCTTTCGTGGCTTCTCTAGTCCTGCAAGGCAACTGGAGTGTCGTTGCAAGTTGTGGCGCAGGCTCTTGCAGAGTCTCCTGTTAAGATGAAGAAGGCAATGTACATGATGAGGTAAGACGCCTCGAACAAATGTCCAACAGAAAGAAACATGCGTTTTGAATCACTTTAAATCATTTTGGGCATCTTGAGGAAGTGGAAGCTCAACCCATCCTACCCTACCAACATTGTTAACATCTACTGACTCATCAGCTCACCTCCACCGCAAGCACCAGCATCTCATAGCGATGCGAATCCTTTTGCATGAGCCTCGATGGAGCCCAAAGGCTGAAACTTGTCACATGCACGTTGGTCTGGGACAAACTCTGTCATCCCAACAAAAATGGTTGAGGTGGTTTGATATCAATTCTATGGTTTTAAATTTGGTTCAATATGGTTTCAATATAGTTTACTGATTAAATGTTCAATTTGGAGGGGCCGGCCACTTTTGTGGTCCACGGGACCCCCATGGCTTGACATGGCTCGCTCCGCCTCTGGAACCTATCCACTGGCGTCTGCTTTGAAAGCTCTTCAAAAGCTGTGTCATCGCCACTGGGCCTCCAAGTCGAATGTGGTCGATGACTCGAACAAAATGAACCAGTTGACCACTAGGTCAAATTTGAAGGTGGGACACATTTGGTCCTAAGTAATCAGAAGTATTTGGGCGTATTGGATGTATTTAGGATATTTTAGGATCAAATTTGAATCCGTTTTGAGGTTCTCAGTACCCACCAAGCGGCATCGAACCTCCGCGGCAACATCCCAAGGCCGAGGCCGAAGGCACAGGGCCAGTGGTCAAGGGATGTCACTGATTTGTCACAGGGTCAATCTGGGGTCAGCAAATGCCGGGTCAATCTGGGGTCCAGTTGATTCAAGTCGGTTCAAGTTGATTCAGGTTGATTGAAGTTTACTCTGAACAGCCAACTCTTGAGCCTAACGGCTGAGTTCATCTGTGAGGTATGCTGACCTGACCAGTTCTGGCGGATGCGTGACAAAGATCACACATCGCACAGAATTTTAGATAACATTTGCAGTTTTGCCATGTTTTGCCACCGTCCTGAAATGATTGACCAGCCGTATTCGATGGTAGTCGGACCAAACCTGAGCTCTCTCCGAGTTTGAAACTCTCCATCGGTTGATCCAAACTCCACTGGTTTCCAGTATGCCATCTTAGAAATCGACATCCGCACCAACAGTCCTGGCCAGCGATTGAAATGATTATTTCAAACAAATCCAAAAAAAAACTAAGAAACTGGATTTGATGTGAAGAAATGTGAAGAAACACCATTTTTTTCCGTGTTTATCCAGGCCTTCTCAGTTCATGCAAAGAAAAACCATGGGCAGTCTCTGCATGCGCCTGGATCTGAGGAAATGCCCAAAACCGACGCAGAGAAAAATTCAACGAGGGCTGAAAACAGGCATCATTAGTACATCAGGTCACAGAGATATTCCGTGTTTTTATGTGTTTTTAAAATATTAAGTGAATGGAAATCGATGAAGAACCCATTTATTCAATGTATCTTAGTGTTGAACTTGCTGAACATGACGCGGTAAGCTGTGCGCACCCAGCATTCAGCAGCGCTTCTGAATGTTTCCGGACCAAAGGGAGAGAGCACCTCCACCAATTTCATCCAGTTCCACGCTTTCACACACACACTTTTCTGGGATATGTGTGCGATATGTGGGGTATGTGTGATATATTTGATTGCATATTGTCATCATTTCGTCTAAGTGTGTTGTAAGAGAATTGGGGGGAAACGTTCAATGCATTGCATAGCTTTCGGAAATAACTGAAATATGCACTTGTTAGTTTGCCCAGAAGGAAATGAACCCTGTGTGAAGTTGACGTCCAGCAGGGAATTGTTCATTTTGTTTTCTTTCGACATCTACAAAGAAGCGAAGTAAAGAACTGCTTGGATTGTACCTCACCAAAATCCTCATCAGAAAGGTTGGCTTCTTGCGCATATGCTTCAACCTGCAATTTTACGCAATGGCCACACAAGTTTCAGGGTGCAAAAATGTTGAACCCTTCCACTGTTGCAGTATTGTTTTATCTACTAGTTTGCACCGTTTTCACTAAAAACAAAGGCGAAAGCGAACGAAACGGTCCTGCGAACCAAAAAGGGAACCTTCAACATCGCTGTCCTTATCAAATTCGGGATCATTTGTGAGTGAACCATGCATAGATCAATCACAAATTGCAGACATTAATTCACTAATAAAAGAAATCTCTTGGTGGCTGGCTGCGGGCTCCAACGGACGCTCCGATTCACCGCACATTGCTGATCTGATTTGCTTGTGATGTGTTGCTAGTGGTGGAATTGGCAGTTTTCACCTGTAGAAATCTGACATGGAATGCGTTCCGTTTGATCACATCAAACGCAGGCGTTTCGGCCAAACTCTGCGGAACAAGTGAAGATTCAGTTGCGCTTCCCGCTTCCCTGAACCATTTCTCAGCTGCTTCGAGTGAACCTGCAGTTTTATGGAGAAAAGTGTGAAAAGTGGTAGAATTGTGAATCAGTTTCTTGCAAGTCAATCCAAAAGGCGGATGTTTTTTTTCTTGTCAGGCATCCGTGATCGTCCGTGGCTATGTATGAAAAAACACGTTCATACACATATATCAAAGCACAGCCCAAGATGCCAGATTAAATGCTCTAGAGCATTTCAATCTGGCATCTTGGGCTGTATCGAATTCACTTCTGTCTCCTGACATACGAGCGGTGCGCAGTTTTGAAAAACACATTGGATCGAGAAAAAATATAAATACAAAACCGGGAGTCCAAAAATCAGTGTAAATAGAGCATGTCAATTTACATTCTGGAATAGTTGACAAAAACATTGACCACCATTGCTGGCAGGTTTCCATTCAAAGTATGTTTTGAAGGAACTGAAGGAAACACAGTGACCACCAGTGCCAGAAACCCACAAATGCCTGAAACATATGCATTTTTCTTGGCGTTTAGCACGCAGCCTGTGATAAGCAGATTTGGAATCTCATGAAATTTCAAGAAATTCGGACTAGTCTTGGCAACAAAAGGAACAGCTGGGCCACAAAAACATCAAAAACCCAGGACGTGAATATCCAGTCGTTAGGGTCCTTGTTTTCTTCACACATCGGACTCCTCACCTGGGAAAGTCCAGTGGCGATGCTGGGGGTGGAGCTACCCTGCAGTAAACATACCAAAAAACTATGTGGAAATACATTGGTTTCCCCAAGAAACTATCTAAAAATGGTGCCTTTTCCATAGCTATCTTAGTTTACTGGAGGGTAGATGTCCTAAGAGAACTGTTTGAGTCCCTAAGGGACCTCTCGGGAACCGAAACAAATTGTGTGCATGGCATAACTGTGTAGACACAGACACAACATATTAAAAAAAATGGGTATCTCCAACAATGGGAATTTCAGGCATATGTAAGGCAATATCCTCCGCAAACCTTCTGGATCCTATTACAGTAATTAAAAACAAGGCGAGTGCAGCTACCTGCTGTTCCTGCTGCTGGATTGCTGTTCTTGCGGTTCCTGCTGCTGTATTGCCGCAGCTGCTGCAGCAGCAGCAGCTGCTGCTGCTGCTGCTGGCGGTGGCGGTGGTACTGGTGCTGGTGCTGGTGCTGCTGCAGCAGCAGCAGCATGCTGCTGCTGGCGGTGGCGGTGGTACTGGTGCTGGTGCTGGTGCTGCTGCTGCTGCTGCTGCTGCGGCTGCTGCTGTTGTGCGTGGAAAGAGCCCTGTCCCTTTCCCGCAAAATGATTCTTTTGAGAGCTGTCAACTTAAAAAACATTTGCTTCGAACTATATAATATAATTGATGCTGTATTTGGCCGGGTTCTACTAGTCTCTTGACTGTTTGAATTATTCCGTGCTCTATTATTGTGATTATTATATATTATTATCATCATCTATGATTCAAATTTCTTTACCCTGCTATACTCTGCTGAAGTCCCCGCCTCAGCTCGAAGATGCAATGAGCGCTGGTCTGAAATATGGGACTGTTTGAATTATTTCGTACTCTATTGTTTATTATTGTATACCTGAAAAGGGGGGAACGAAAGCCAGCCTCCAAACAAATGCTCAGGCGGCGCTTTTTTCTTTGCGTTTTTTCACACAGACCCTTTTACACACAAACATCTTTACACAGAGACGCTTTTACACACAGAAGGTTTTACACACAGACAGACAGACCCTTTTACACACAAACATCTTCACACAGAGACGCTGTAACACACAGACCCTTTTACACACAGACTTTTTTACACACAAACATCTTTACACAGAAATGTTTTTACACACAGACCCTTTTACACAGAGACACTTTTACACACAGACACTTGTACACACAGACCCTGGTACGCACACACATGTTTTCCACACAGACACTTTTACACACAGACGTTTTTACACACGAACACTTTTACACACAGATCCTTTTACACACAAACATATTTAGACAGAGACGCTTTTTCACACAGTCCCTTTTACACGCAGACACGTTTACACACAGACGCTTTTACACACAGACCCTTTTACACACAGAAGATTTTTCACACAGACCCTTTTACACACACATCTTAACACAGAAACACTTTTGTCACAACGCCTTTACACGCAAACAGCTTCACACAGCGACGCTTTTACACACAGACCCTTTTACACACAGACCCTTTTACACACAGACGCCTTGACACACAGACGCTTTTACACACAGACCCTTTTACACACAAACATCTTAACACAGAAATGCTTTTACACATAGACCTTTTTACGCACAGACACTTTTACACACAGACCTTTTTACACACGGACCCTTTTACGCACACACACGCTTTTGCACACAGACCCTTTTACACACAGACACTTTTGCACACAAACACTTTTGCACACCGACCCTTTTACACACAAACAGCTTTACACAGAAACACTTTTACACACAGACCCTTTTACACACCAATTCCTCACGCAGAGACGCTTTTACACCGAGACGCTTTTACGCACAGACCCTTTTACACTACACACAAACGCTTTTACACACAGACGCTTTTACACACAGACGCTTTTACACACAGACCCTTTTACACACAGAAGCTTCTACACACAGACCCTTTTACACACAAATATCTTTACACAGAAACACTTTTACACACAGACGCTTTTACATACAAACATCTTCACACAGAGACGCTTTTACGCACAGACCCTTTTACACACAGATCCTTTTACGCACAGACACCTTTACACACAGACGCTTTTACACACAGACCCTTTTACACACAGACCCTTTCACACACAGACGCCTTTACACACAGACGTTTTTTTCACACAGACCCTTTTACACACAGACACTTTTGCACACAAACACTTTTACACACAGACCCTTTTACACACAAGCATCTCTACACAGAAACACTTTTACACACAGGCGCTTTTACACACAGAGGCTTTTACATACAGACCCTTTTACACACAAACATCTATACACCGAAATGCTTTTTAAACAGTAGTAGTCGTCGTCGTCGTAGTAGTAGTAGTAGCAGCAGTAGCAGTAGCAGTAGCAAAGTAGCAGTAGCAGTAGCAGTAGCAGCAGCAGCAGCAGTAGTAGTAGCAATAGTTGTTGTTGTAGTTGTTGTAGTAGTTGCTGTTGTTGTTGCTGCATGTTTTTTTACTTTCTTTTAAAGCAAAAAAATTGTCAAATAGGTGGTGTTTACGTGTTTTTTGAAGAGTCTCGGAGCAAAAAACACCGTAAATACCGTGTTTTTTACGCCTCGCAAGCCCAAAACCACGGTATTTGCGGTGTTTTTTGCTCCTGGTAGCAAAAACCACGGTATTTACAGTGTTTTGTGGCCAGCACCTAGCAAAAACAGTGGTATTTACGCAGTTTTCAGCATGTTGCAAGAAGTACTTTTTCCATGCCAAAAGCACAAAAACACTATAAATTACAGTGTTTTGGCTTTTGAAACCCGCTGAAAAACGTCAGAAAACAACCAACAAGTGTCCAAAATGGAGCTTCTCTTTCAAGCTCCACAAAACGGAAGTGCGGCACGGCATTTTTGGAGCTCTCCCCAGCCAGGCTCTGGCCTCACCTTCCCAAACGGGCCCAAATCAGAGCCTCCCCCCCCCACACCCCCTAGTTCGCTTCGCTTATACCTATACTCAGCCCAGGCCTTCGGCTGGCTTTCGTAATTATTATGATTATGTATTATTATCATCATCTATGATTCAAATTTCTTTACCCTGCTATACTCTGCTGAAGTCCCCGCCTCAACTCGAAGATGCAATGAGCGCTGGTTGACTCACCTGGCGGTGTGACCCTGTGTTTCGTTGATGAATGGACCTGGACCATCTGCTGCACCAGTTGCAAAGCAACACAGCAGATGGAGATCTGCGACATTCTGCGAATTTGGGCGGCCTTTCAATCGTCAAGCCCCACGGGGGCCTCTATGAAGGACAAAACTACTTTTGGGCGCAGAATCGTTGTTACTCTGCGCCAGTCAAAGCTATGAAGGACAAAACTACTTTGGGGCGCAGAATCGTTGTTACTCCGCTGCCCCAGTCAAAGCGATCACAAGGACAGTGCAATTTGAACTGCCTCTCCTATACACTAATTAGGAGCTCAGCACGGGAAGGGTGACTTTGAGTTTTGTTGCTTGAACCTTCACCTTGTAGGGCGCATCCTTGGCCATCTCTGGCATCACAAGGTGTTTAAGATGGTAGTGATGCTTCAATGCCTCCAAGAGCTCACTCCTTGCCTTCTTCATGAAATTCACGTCGCCAGCAGGATCATGGTCCAGCCACTTGTAGCAGGTCGAAGCATAGCTGGGTTTCAAGCAAAACATCGGCTTCGGCTTCCATGGTCGGTGAGACCGGCGAATACCCTGAGAATGGCTGGTGGCTGCACACCTTAAAATCATTTATTTGGGAGTTGAATCATGCCAAATCATGCCCAATATGGATACAAAACACTACAAAAATCATGATCAAAGATGAAGCCGTGCCCAGCCTTGAAGCCCACGCAATCAAAGCACTGGAAGAGATGTTCCGGATCTGCCTTTTCCTTCACCTCTTCAAGCTTTGCCAGCTGTTCCGTGCCCCACACCGATTCTTGGAGCGACAAACACTTCTTTGCCTTCTCAAAATCACTCAAAGAATCTGGACACGCCTTGGTCCAATCATCTATCAAGGGACCATAAGCTATGGGTGAGATGTGGAGGTATTCGCTGCCGCCGGGGAAAGCCTTTGTGGAAGAGTTTCCACCAATGTATTCCTCGAAGGTTCCACGCAAAAAACTCTCAACAGATTCCCCGCCGGTAAGGAACAGCATGAATCCTGCTTTCCTCTGGAAGTCAGGCACAGAAGTGAGACCGTCATCTGACACAGCTAATTGTCCTCCCAAGACGTAAGTTGAAGGACCCCCCAGCCCCCCCTTCACTAGAGCCAGAAGGGTCGGTATGCCACGGTCAAGGTAAAGCCATTCGACTGGCACCAAGGCTGTCCAGTCGACTACATAGTTTTCCGGATAAGTTGCTGGTGTTGGAAAATCCGGGAGTTCAGTAGGATACTTATTCATGTGGGCTGGCCATGGGAACGAAGGGCTGCTGAACAGCGAGGCGGGGTACCAATCGGCACTCAAAGAAAAGGCAAAGATTCCTCCATCATCCTTTTGCAGCTTGGCTACATCTTCTTCGCTGAGACCCACAGCTTTAAGTGCTTCCTGATAGCCGGCCACAAAGCTCTGCCAAACACCGATGAAGGTGAAAACTGCTGTCTCACCATGACAGATGATGAATGCACCCCCTAGAAAGATATCCAAGTTGAGGATGGGAGTGCCACAGAATTTGCTGTCATCTTTCCACGGAAACTCCTCCTTTGGATGGAAGTAGTCCCGGACAAAGTTGAGCCACAGGGATCTGACCAAGTCATGGCAAGCCTCTTGGGTGCAACTTGACAGCACTGCGGGAAGAGTGTAAACAAAGTAGTAGTCCAGCAGTAGCTGTTGACTCACCTGCTCATGAAGTTGATAGTAGACAGAAGTCACAATTCCATAGGTACCTCCGCCGCCTCCCCGCACTGCAAACCATAAATCCTTGAAAGTCACTGGGAGTCCAAGATCATCGCAAGGCTCCCAGTGCCACTTGCTCTCATCAGCCACCGGATTCTGATTACATTCCCCAGAGACGGTCAAAGTCTGTGGGTAGATTTTTCCAGTCACATTCGAATGATTCGTCCAAGTACTGGGCATGAACCTCACATGTTTCCCATTGGACAACACCATCTCAATCTCCAAGACCTGATCCACACCAATGCCAAAGATGCGCATGCCTGTGGTGCCAGATAAGCCTCCGCCCTGCAGCCAACCTCCAGCAGCTGAAATGGTCCCTGCACTTCCACCCACCACAAGATATCTGCGGGTCGTTTGGGTTGGGAGCTGATACCAGTAAACAGCTGAATAGACTTCGTTCCAGTTTTCCCCCCCGCCCACTCGAACTACGGCCTTCTTTCCCCGGGCAGCTGCTAGCTTGCAAACAGCCTTCTGGTTTGTGAGGCTTGTGGGAATGGGCTCCGGCAGGGTTCCGCACTCAATAATATTTGATTTGGAATACTTCTGGTAGTTGGCCATGTTGATGTTCACCGATCCGTAAAAGAGGCTGGAGCCAGCATAGTTGAGGCCTGAGACCTTGATAGATATGGACCTACCTGTATGTTTTGCAAATTCAACAGCCTCAATGATGTCAGCCACCGTTTCCGCTTTCACCACAGAGAATGGGAGGTTGTCTGGCGGGCACTTGCGCAGGTGAGCTGTGACCTTTTCCGGAGCATCCACCAGCTCTCGAATTTGATCCTCTTGCAAGGCTGCGCAGGCTTTACGCTTCTTGGGAGGAGTGCAGCCCTGGTATGCGCAAAAGAGAAAACTTTGGCAAAGGCCAGAAGGCTTGAGGTACAATTCGTAGCTGCTGTGATTCTCTAGATTCAAGGATGGAGCTTTGAGTCCATAGCCTTCGTCAGAGAATGCAGGCACACACTCCCTGCAAGGTCGAGCACAACCCTCCAACAAATCGTTCAACATTCCCAGGCACAGGAAACAGAGATCATGTGGCCATAAGACATTGTCAAACATGATAAAACATCAACAATTTAAAAGTAATAAAACCGCTTGTTTGGGCCTTGGGTTTGTCACGTTTGTTTGCCATGCTTTGTATGTTTGTCTCTGCCTGAACCATGCCGTTTGCCGGTTTGGCACAAGATCGCTCTCCATCTCTTCGTCTCCACTGGTTTCGGTCTCTTCGCCCAAAGTAAGACCTCCAGGGATCCAAACCGAATCCAAACCGAATCCAAACCCTCAAAGGATCTCTCAGGTTTTCTCACCTTAACAGAAGAAAAGTTGGCGGCGCAATGTGCAATATGGTTAACAATTAACATGCTTAAAAATTGAACATGCTAAAATGTTTGAACAAGATTGAATCGGACATATCCAAAACTTGGGTCACGCTAAGGTCAGGAACAGCAATACATCATTTGAGCTAACAACTTTATTTGAATCAACGGCTGAAGGACAGGAGCTCCAACCTCATTCCATGTTTGATGGTTTTCGTCTCTAGGTCTCGTTTTCCGGTTTTGATGGTTGTCCAATTCTTCGTTTACCATTACCAGTAGTACCGCGCAAGGCGGTGGCGGAAGTTTTAAATATAGGAAACCTATAGGAGCGATTGGTTGTTGTGAATCAGGGATGGCAGAGTGAATCATTTTGTTTGAGGTCTCCTCTCTTTCTCTTTTTTTCTCTCTGCTTCTCTCTCTCTCTCTCTCTGATTATCTACCTACCTACCTACTGATCTATCTGTCTACCTATCTATCTGTCTGTCTGTCTGTCTATCTATCTATCTATCTACCAATCTATCTATCTATCTCCCTATCTATCTAGCTGTCTAGTTTTCTAGCTATTTGTCTGTCTATCTATCTATCTATCTATCTATCTGTTTATCTATCTGTTTATCTATCTGTTAATCTATCCATCTGTCTATCTTTCTGTCTATCTATCTGTCTATCTATCTATCTGTTTATCTATCGATCTATCTATCTGTCTGTCTATCTATCTATCTATCTGTCTATCTATCTATCTATCTATGTATCTATCTATCTATGGATTCCATCCATCCATCCATCTATCTATCTATCTATCCATCTATCTCTCTATCTATCTAGCTGTCTAGTTTTCTAGCTATTTGTCTATCTATCTATCTATCTATCTATCTGTCTATCTATCTATCTATCTATCTGTCTATCTATCTATCATTCTATCTGTTTATCTATCTATCTATCTATCTATCTCCCTATCTATCTAGCTGTCTATCTATCTATCTAATTTTCTAATCCATCTAATCTATCTAATCTATCTAATCTATCTAATCTATCTAATCTATCTGTCTATCTATCTAATCTTATCTAATCTAATCTAATCTAGTCTAATCTCATCTAATCTCATCTAATCTAATCTAATCTATCGATCTATCTATCTGTTTATCTGTCTGTTTATCTGTCTATCTATCTGTCTATGTACCTATCGATCTATCTGTCTGTGTATCTATCTATCTATCTATCTATCTATCTATCTGTTTATCTATCTGTTTATCTATCTATCTGTCTATCTATCTATCTACCTACTATCTATCTATCTACTATCTATCTATCTAATCTAATCTAGTCTAATCTAATCTAGTTTAGTCTAATCTAATCTAATCGAATCTAATCTATTCTGATCTAATCTATCTATCTATCTATCTATCTATGTATCTATCTATCTATCTATCTGTTTATCTGTCTATCTATCTATCTATCTATTTATCTATCTATCTATCTAATCTAATCTAATCTAAGCTAAGCTAATCTAATCTATCTATCTATCTATCTATCTGTTTATCTATCTAATCTATCTAATCTATCTAATCTATCTAATCTATCTAATCGATCTAATCTAGCTAATCTATCTAATCTATCTAATCTATCTAATCTATCAAATCTTTCTAATCTATCTAATCTATCTAATCTATCTAATCTATCTAATCTATCTAATCTATCTAATCTATCTAATCTATCTAATCTATCTAATCTATCTAATCTATCGAATCTATCGAATCTAATCTATCTAATCTATCTAATCTATCTAATCTATCTAATCTATCTAATCTATCTAATCTATCTAATCTATCTAATCTATCTAATCTATCTAATCTATCAATCTATCTAATCTATCTAATCTATCTAATCTATCTAATCTATCTAATCTATCTAATCTATCTATCTGTCTGTCTGTCTATCTATCTATCTATCTGTCTATCTATGTATCTATCTATCTAATCTATCTATCTATCTATCCATCCATCCATCTATCTATCTGTCCGTCTATCTATCTATCTCTCTCTCTCTCTCTGTCTGTCTGTCTGCAAGCTTGAAAACTAAGCAATTCTGCGAGACTTCCTTAATTTTTGAACGTAACAACATCCAAAACGAAACAATTCTGCGAGACTTCTTCATTTTTTTGCACTTGACAACATCCAAAACAAAGCAATTCTGCGAGACTTCTTCAATTTTTGAGCTTGACAACATCAGAAACAAAACAATTTTGCGAGACTTCCTTCAAAAATGGAAAGTTGAGTGCAGCGCTGACAGCCTCGTACCTATGCGTTTTGCGATTTTTCTACTCCACCTCTCTAAAGTACTGCGCCTGCCACGAAAAATTGATGCCAGGTCATACGAAGTGCTGCACCTGTCACGCAAAATCATCTTAGCAAACCTACAGATCTGATACTCCAAAATGCAACCCCTCTCAGGAAATGAGCGCCCTGACCTCCTAACATCTCTCATGAACATGTCTTTTGTACTGCGCCTGACATGGAAAATGCATCTTTGCAGATCCTCCTCAAAAGTCCCATGCCTGCCATCGTTTTTGGAATTGCCACAAAACCCTCACGTTTTGCTCACTTTCGACAAGATCGACAATCCCTTGCACCTGCCACGCAGAACGACATCTCAGCGTCCAAAAGTGGTCCGAACCCCTGGTGTTTTTAACATTTTGACTTCGAAATGTGCTTCGCACCACAACGGCGTGCACTTTTTCGACATCGCAACTTCCAAAAGTGGTCCGAAAATGGTGTGCTTTGTGCATGTTCACTTCGAAATGTGCTTCGCACCACAACGGCGTGCACTTTTTCGACATCGCAACTTCCAAAAGTGGTCCGAAAATGGTGTGCTTTGTACATTTTCACTTCGAAATGTGCTTCGCACCACAACGGCGTGCACTTTTTCGACATCGCAACTTCCAAAAGTGGTCCGAAAATGGTGTGCTTTGTACATTTTCACTTCGAAATGTGCTTCGCGCCACAACGGCGTGCACTTTTTTGACATCTCAACTTCCAAAAGTTGTCCGAGAATGGTGTTTTGTACATTTTGACTTCGAAATGTGCTTCTCGCCACAACGGCGTGCATTTTTTTGGCCTCTCAACTTCCAAAAGTGCTCCGAGACCCAGGTGTTTTGTACCTTTTCACTTCAAAATCTGCTTCGCGCCACAACGGCGTGCAACTTTTCATTTCTCATCTCCCCAGATGTCTCCGCACCCGCCGCTTTAGCGAGCCTACTTTTCGACCCTCCGGAGCCACAAGACATCGAAAAAAACAGTGTTTCGCGACTTTCCTACCTTTTCGCACACCTGCATCTTCTTTCTTCTGATCTTTTCTCTTCTGACTTTTCTCCCCTCTGACTCTGCTCCCGTCTGGCTCTTCGCACCTCTGCTTTTTCATCTGTCCATATTGTCGGAAGTTTCACTTCTAAACTTCCTTCGATTAACTTCCTATCTAGTTCTCGGGGAGTTCCTACCGCGTTCTGCCCCCATTGTGGCACTTTTGAAAACAGGTCCACTAACTCGGATACAGGTTTCACCACGGTAAAGTGGTCGCTCATTTGACGTTCAAATGTTGTAAACTCAAAATCCCACCAGTCCAGCGGCATTTTTGCCATTGGCTCCCCACCTCCCACGGGTTTTGCTGATTTCAATTCGCCCTTGCCATGGAGTTGTAGGTGACAGCTTTCGGAGGCCTCTCCGTCTGCGAGGAACTGCCGCACACCAGCCGCAAACAGAGCAGCCACGACTGTGACACGCATGAGATGAGAGGCCGGTGGCTAAGTCTGCAGCGAAGCACAAGAAGTCAATGGTTTGAGCCCAACGTGCTCAGTCCATGAAGAGCCATGCTGTTTGTCAAATGCTTCTGTATTTTCGCGAATCTGTTCCATTCAAGTGCAACAAGAATGGAAAACCTTGAATCCAGGATTGAAGGCGTGAGAAAACATGAGAAAACTCTGCGTGAAATGCCCTGGCCTTGCCTATGACACGCTGTGACCAACCCGTGGTCCAGCGGTGGCGGGCCACACAAAGCCCCGATAGTCCAAAACCTTGCACCGGTGAGAGAACCAGCAACGTTGCCAACAATGGCTAATGGCTGGGATTCGTATGACTATTCAATGTGGCAATGTTGGGATGAAGACTACAACCTGAGAAGGATGTAACGAAAGCCAGCTCGAATCTGGCGATGAAAACACATCTCCATTTTTATGTCTCTAAATGGCCTCTAATCCCCACATGTCTTGTTTACGACTCCAAGAGCCAGACTCCGACCCCTAATTTTTTTCTGTTTCTAAATGGCCTCTACGTCTCATCGCCCACAAGCCTTGTTTACGACTCCAAAACCCAAACTCCGATCTCCATTTTTATATCTCTTAATGGCCTCTCGTTTTTCTGTTGCCAACTGGCCTCTACATCTCATCTCGGACAAGCCTTGTTTACGACCCCCAAGAGCCGGACCAGGGGGAATCGATACCCCACCATCACTGTATTGCGACACGATACATCACCCTCAAAACGCACCCATTTGCCCACCTAAAACACCACCTAATTTCGCGTTTTCTGACCACTTTTGCACGACCTGCCCCAGACCCCTTAGACTCACTTCGCTCGTAGTAATAACTTCAGCCTAGCCTGCCGGCTGGCTTTCGTAATTTTGCTGCATGCAAACTATTTGAGATGCACACGAAACTAAACCCATCCGGCCAACCGGAAATCAAAACCGGTCATTTGGCACTTTGAGTAGTCTTTCTGTGCTGAAAACTGGACAACATCTTGAGCATCTTGGAGCGTCTTGCAGCTTTGGATCAGACATGAAAAAGTCAGCTGCATCAGTCTTGATCAAGTCTTCATCGCAGAAGCGGGCCATCTGCAGGCTTTCATGCAGACTCACGAGAACAACGACAGGTATCCAAATCTATCCAAGCTTCACCATCATGCGAAATGAATATGTTCAAGGAAGAATCCCACTTTTCCTGTCCCACACCGTTTCACCGTATCATCCCAAACATGACTGACATGACATGACAGCGGCCTCCCTCGCAAATCAACTTCCGCAGCTCGATTTTCCAATCGCATCAATCCGTTCTGCCACAGACTGTCGACCTCAGAAGGCGCGAATATTCTGCATGTCTTGTTCCAAATATTCGCAGGAGTCCCATAAGTCACAAATCATTACATCAAGGTGCACAGCTTTCGTAGAAATCCTTGGACGGAGGAGCACCACCCTTTCGTGGCTTCTCTAGTCCTACAAGGCAACTGGAGTGTCGTTGCAAGTTGTAGCGCAGGCCTTGCGGAGTCTCCTGTTAAGATGAAGAAGGCAATGTACATAATGAGGTAAGACGCCTCGAAAAAATTGTCCAACAGAAAGAAACATGCGTTTTGAATCACTTTGAATCATTTTGGGCATCTTGAGGAAGTGGAAGCTCAACCCATCCTACCCTACCAACATTGTTAACATCTACTGACTCATCAGCTCACCTCCACCGCAAGCACCAGCATCTCATAGCGATGCGAATTCTTTTGCATAAGCCTCGTTGGAGACCAAAGGCTGAAACTTGTCACATGGCCACAGCACTTTCACCACGCATGGGTCTGGGGCAAGCCCTATTGCCCAAACAAAAGTGGTTTCTTCATGTGGTTTGATATGTACATATATATGTTGATATTGATATTGATATTGATATTGATATGATACGGTTTCACTATGGTTCAAAATTGTTTACTGATTTAAAATGTCCAATACACTTTCCACCAGTTTCCACGTCCAAGGGTCCATCGGACCCCCATGGCTTGACAAGTCGAATGTGGGCTGAAAACAGGCATCATTAGTACATCAGGTCACCCAGATGTTCGGTGCTTTTAAAATAAAGTGAATGGGAATTGATGAAGAACCCATTTATAATTCATTTATTCAATGTATCTTAGTGTTGAACTTGCTGAACATGACGCGGTAAGCTGTGCGCACCCAGCATTCAGCAGCGCTTCTGAATGTTTCCGGACCAAAGGGAGAGAGCACCTCCACCAATTCCATCCAGTTCCACGTTTCCACACACACTTTTCTGGGATATGTGTGTGATATGTGGGGTATGTGTGATATATTTGATTGCATATTGTTATCATTTCGTCTGAGGGTGTTGTAAGAATTGTTGGGGGAAATGTTCAATGCATTGCATATCTTTCGGAAATAACTGAAATATGCACTTGTTAGTTTGCCCAGAAGGAAATGAACCCTGTGTGAAGTTGACGTCCAGCAGGGAATTGTTCATTTTGTTTTCTTTCGACATCTACAAAGAAGCGAAGTAAAGAACTGCTTGGATTGTACCTCACCAAAATCCTCATCAGAAAGGTTGGTTTCTTGCGCATATGCTTCAACCTGCAATTTTACGCAATGGCCACACAAGTTTCAGGGTGCAAAAATGTTGAATCCTTCCACTGTTGCAGTATTGTTTTATCTACTAGTTTGCACCGTTTTCACTGAAAACAAAGGCGAAAACGAACGAAACGGTCCTGCGAACCAAAAAGGGAACCTTCAACATCGCTGTCCTTATCAAATTCGGGATCATTTGTGAGTGAGTCATGCATAGATCAATCACAAATTGCAGACATTAATTCACTATAAAAGAAATCTCTTGGTGGCTGGCTGCGGGTTCCAACGGACGCTCCGATTCACCGCACATTGCTGATCTGATTTGCTTGTGATGTGTTGCTAGTGGTGGAATTGGCATTGGTTTTCATCGAATTTAAAGTCTGACATGGAATGCGTTTCTGATTGTTTTGCTTGATGCAAAAGCGTCTCGGAATGCACTTCTCGATTTGTGCGTGTTGCACAACAAGAAAACCTGACATGACAGCTAACTGAACATGTATGTAAAAAGGGATGCAAGAAGCGGAAACCATAAACACCCCGCCTCGACACAGCCTTTTGGCTAGTGTCGCACTAAGTTGTAAATTTCTATTGGAAAAGTTGCAATCATGTTTGCCGCTGGGGTCCACGTTGGGATGCCAGTACATGCCTAATCCTTTCAGGATTTTCATGATGCAACACCTTGAAACGCTCTAATTTCCTCATGGTAAATGTAGACGTCCAAAGGCTAACAGGGATCCATGTTATCCCCTGGCTAAAGCCTCATGAGCTGTCCCCAAGCGCTAATGGCTTGGAAACCACTTTCATTTTCATCCATCATTTGCCATGTCTTTGCTTTGCTATGTTGCATTGCTTCCATCGCTCTCGACGCTCGCATCTGAAATCTCATCTCCATTGTGCAAATAGTTCCATAAGCTTGGATCTGAAACTTCGCTCCTCCTCGAACTCATATACCTTTGCATGGCCTGAGATCGGGTTTCATCACCATTGGATTCAGAGGTAGGTGATGGGGGAAAGTTTGCATTCCTTCCCAAGGCATTTGCTACCATGTCAACATTGGTGCTGAAACCGGTGCTGCTTGATGCACCGCTTTGGAGAGCACCTATGAAAGCAAGAGCTCTCTGAGCATCACCCAAATTCGCTGGTCCATTGATTGCAGCATAATTGGGAGAATTCTCGTCGTCGCTGATGTCCGACATAGATCCAAGGGCTCTTCGAGCCGAACTTCGAAAGGAGGCATGTTGTGAAGTCAAGGCTGATTGGAGTCCAAGGAGAATTGTGATTCTCTCCTCATACAACCTCCTTCGAATTGGATCATTTGCTTCATCTCTTCTTCTGGCACATCGTCGCAACAACCATCTCACATAGTTCTCTGCAGTCAAGGCTGTATCAGCCGCAGAGCCGCTGGAAGGCATTGAGAGAGGTGCATCTGCAGTGGGCATTGCAGATGTTGCATTGTCCACGGCTTCTGTTCCAAGGGTTTCACTGACAGCGGGTTCTGCATCGGGCTCATTGTTCACTCGTCTGTTTCTTTGTAAACCATTCACCATCATCCAGAAAATTGTAAAACAAAATCCAAGGACAAGTGTGAAAACCAAAAGACCAACTGTGGGGTTCGAAGACACATCGCTGTCTTCAGCACAACCTTTAAGGGTCAGGAGGCTCAAGACGCTCAGTATCGCATGCACGCTCTGCTTCTTGGAGAAAATGCGTCCTGGGTCATCGGCTCCTTCCACCAAACCAGTTGCCATATCAAACATTCCAAGCATGCTCATCAACGAGCGCAGTCGGGAGGAAGGCAAGCGCTTTGTTCCTATATCTGCAGGGTTTGATGCACCGGCCACACATGCAAGCTTTATGGTTCCATCAGCAACAAGGCTTTGAAGCCATAAAACTCTGCAGGACAAATGCCTCACCCTTCCTACGCCTTGGCGTTGGATGATTCCTCTTGCAGCTGAGCTGTCGCAGTGAAGGTGGATGCTGCACTTGAAACCTGTCATCCATTCAACAAGCCTGCATAAGAGGATACCATCCGAAGTGCCGCTAGAACAAGCGTAAACTTCTGCTTCAGCACTTGAAAGGGATACCAACTTTTGCGTCCGTGAACATGAATACAAAAGACATCCTCCAAGGAATATGGTGGCACATGAGACTGAACGTCGACTGGTCCTGTCACTTGCCCAGTCGCTGTCTGTAAAAATCTCTATGATGCTCTCACCAGGAATGGAGGTGTTGTAGCCATGAAAGAGGCCAGTGGTTCTTCCCTTCCATTTGAGTGACATGCATATGCTGTCGTGTGAGGCCAAATACCCAACCAAGTGTTTCAGAACTGTCTGCTTTTCACTGTAGGCTGCGTTGAGTATGTTGACAAGTGCCTGACTTTGTGCTGGCAGTGCGGCAAGTCGCTTGCTAGATACAAAAGTATCCCAACACATGTTCTGAACGCCTTTGCAGCTGCTGGGGAAACTTCATTGGTTGTATCAACCTGGTCCATGTCTGAGTGCCCAGGCGACTTCTTGTTTTGGAGCTTGCGGCTCAACCGAAGCAAACTGCACATTTGGTCAACATGCTTGTGGTGTGTCTCTATGGTGATCCTGTCATCGTGCTGCAGGATCATGCGCCTTTTCAAAAAGCTAACTTCATCACCTGGTTTTTCCATGAGTTGCGTGGACACTTCATAGCGCTGTTGCAGACATTTCACCATCTTTTGTAAAACAAATTCACGACGTCCAACGACCAAAATGTCATCCACGTGAATAAGCACAAAGCAACTGCTGTCGGCTGTTTTCAAAATACAAGGATAAGGGACATGCTGGCTCATCCCAAGCTCCTCGCATAGCACTTTGGTGATGTCCTCTTGCCAAAGCAAACTACCATCCCTTTGGCCTGGCAAGACGCGCCCTAGACCATATTGAACTTCATGGCCGTCTGCAAGTTTGCATGTGACCACTGTTGGTGTTTTCTGTTTTACAGTGAGGAATGCATCTTTCACATCGATGCTGGCCATGACTGCTTCTGCATGCTGCTTCATATCCAGGTACATCAAAGGCAACAACCTTGCAACAATTGAACTGCTTGCAGGTGAAAATAAACTGTACTAGTATAGTACCACTAGTATACCCTCCCTAAACCCTCCCAGTGATACGTGGAATATAACGAGTATATTTCCGATATCAAAAAGAGGTAACGCAATCTACGCGGTATATATTTTCAAACATAAAACCATCAACAAACAAAAACATCTCAAAAGGAAATAGGCATCTCTGAAACTTCCCACGTCGTTCCAAGCAACAAACAAAATACAGCATGATGAACTTCAGAGCAGCTCCATCTTTTTCTTTCGCTATTTCATTGGGTACGGATTGGAAATCCAGCCCCTTTTGCAACATCCGTCAGTTGACCATTTGCAAATGGTACCCGAGCTGAAAGTTGCATCCGGGAATGGGTGGGTGGGACCTTTTAGTCTCCAACCCTTTTGATCCACTAAATTTTGTGACATAAAAGAAATATATGAAACCAGTAATGACGGAATTCAAGTTGAAATGAATTCAGGTTTCAGATTTGTTTGTCCAAATAAAAACCGAGGAAAACAAATCAAAAATATGAAGATGAGAAAATCTTTCAGATTCTTTCTGAAAAATTTATTCACGAGAATTCAGATGACGGAATTCCAAATAGAAACGTGTCAAGCATGACATCAAAGTTCCCTTATCGGAACCCATGAGTAGAATGTTCAGAACCATTCAAAGAACCTTCCCGGAAACCGCGGGATAAAGGTAAGCACAAATAAGAAGCGATGAACGCAAGGGAGCACGGCGTAGACGCGCAGGGAGAGACGGCGCTCAATACGGGCGCAGGTACTAACTAATACACTATCGCAACGAGTCGCGAGTGCGTACTAGTATAGTACCACTAGTATACCCTCCCTATACCCTCCCTAAACCCTCCCAGTGATACGTGGAATATAACGAGTATATTTCCGATATCAAAAAGAGGTAACGCAATCTACGCGGTATATATTTTCAAACATAAAACCATCAACAAACAAAAACATCTCAAAAGGAAATAGGCATCTCTGAAACTTCCCACGTCGTTCCAAGCAACAAACAAAATACAGCATGATGAACTTCAGAGCAGCTCCATCTTTTTCTTTCGCTATTTCATTGGGTACGGATTGGAAATCCAGCCCCTTTTGCAACATCCGTCAGTTGACCATTTGCGAATGGTACCCGAGCTGAAAGTTGCATCCCTTTAGGATAACGAGGGCACCAATCACCAATGGTCTAGTTTCTTCTTTTGTTTTGGAGAAGCTCTTTTCCTCTTGTCTTTGTTTTCAAGCTTGGCTTTCTGAAGTTCTGTGAAGAATTCCTTTGCTTTGTCCATTAGTCCATCAAGCACGTACCATTTGGTGTTACCTCCAACCCATTGAACTCTCCGCTCGCCAGGGAACTTGCTAAAATCCTCATTGGTGAGGTCGTCTGCTAGTTGGTTGTGTTCACGTGGTATCCATTCCAAGCCCAACTCGCAATTCCTCAGCCTCAAGGTTTCTGAGAGCTCCAACACCAATAGGGTCAGTGAAATTTGGTGCTCATGAGCTTATTGACAGCGTATGTGTTCCCTTGATTGTCGGTACCTGCACGAATCCAGCAAGTGCCAGCGCTAGCGACTCCTAGATCCTTTGTCCAGAGTCTAACCGCCACCAAAGTTGCAAGAAGCTCCAGGCTTGCAATTACCCTCTTCGGGTTGTTTTTCACAAAAAGCCAAGGCGCACAATCGGGCTCGATCTTTTCAGAAAACCATGAAAGTATCTCGCCCTCGCTGGATTCCAAAAAACCACCTATCCATGCTCCAGTGTCCGTTGCTTTTGCATCGGTAAAGAAAACCACATCGGGAGTTGTTCTCCTCTTCAAAGGTGGTGGAGTCTGCAGGTCACCACCTTCCTCCACGCGTCGTCCAAGGAAGAAGAGAATGGTGCGTAGCATCGCAGGCAGCTTCAGAGTACCTCTCTTGTTTCTTATCGCAGCTGTCCAAGAAAACAAGGGTCCCAAGAAAGGACGCTCCCACAAGAGAGCGTTTGCGGCGAAACACAAACGTCCAAGACCCTGCTCCATCTCCTTCGCAGTTGCATTTCCTGATTCAGCAAGACCTTTGGTCCATTTTGCAACCCAAGCTGCCCTTGAGGGCGAATGACCAAGTTTCATGCTGGTGTAATCAGCAAAAAGTCCTATCCACTCCACTTTCAAGCCACCTCTCTGCTTTGCCCATTTAAATGGGAAACCAAGAACTGCTAAATAGAGAAACGCCAGCACCACACCCCTTCTCCCTTGCCTGTCTGGTCCAAGCGCCTCCAAGTCATCTGCAAATATCAACATCTCTACCGGCATCTCCGGTCCTATCAACTCATGGACCAGCCTCAGGCCTGATCCAGCAATGCGCCCCCACCAATATGATGCGGAAGCCACTCCAAACGTTCCCACATTGTTGATGTACACATGGTCATCTGTGGAAAGGACTCGGCATGCCAGAAGGCCCCTTTCGCTGGGGTGGTGCAGGAAACGTCGGTGAGCCTTGCTAATGTCACCCACAAGGCTGAAGATCACATTGCCCTTGTCTTTGTAATAGGCCGGCAAGTACATTTTCTCCCGTGCCCCCGGGCTCCTTTGTTTGTCCCGGCACTTGATTCTGTTGTTGATCTTCGTCCCATGAGTTGCATCATGTATTATACGTCGCTTGTTACCATGAGCTTCTTCCACCAGAACTGATAGGGATGAGATTGCAATCTTATCCCCAAAACGCCTCTTTGCCTCTTCAAGCGACATCTTTTCCATGAGCCCTTCTTCGCATTCAGCTTTGAAGTGTTCTCGCACGAACTCCTCATGGTCCTGGACTGACTCATAGTTATCTCGCCAGATTTCTTCACGCATATATGGATCCTCTTCCAACTTCCACGCCGTCTGCTCCTCATACATATGAGGAGTCCTAGGCAGCTGGTGTAGGACCCCCACCGGAAAACCTTCTTGACCTTGCAAAAGAAAACAGTGGTCTGGGTCTCCTGCTCGTTTTGACAACGCTTGCATAAGCTTCAGCCTAAAAGGCTGTCCATCTGCAATATCACCAAGACCTTCAGTTTCATATCCCTCTTCTCTCAAAAGCGTGATCCAAAGATCCACCAGTTTTGACTGTAACGCCTGATCTCTAACCAGGTTGCAGCCCTGTTCACCCTTGGCCGCCATTTGAAAACACTCCAAGTCAAACTTTTGCCAACCACCGCAGCTCTCCAAAACCAAACGCAAGGATCCTTCCCTAAGTTTCTTCCAAAAACCATCTGTGTTCCATGTCCTACGTTCCAGGTCCCAACGCCCTGGTGAAGCCAAACCTGCACCATCATGGAATTCTCTGGTCTTACCTGGGGATCTGCAGATCCTTGGTTCACCGCTTCCACCATGTATTTTCCAGCCTTCTGGTTCTGTGGTTGTAAACTTTTCCGAGGTTGTTGTGGTATTTTGTTGAACCCCTCCGGAGGCCAAAACGACTGAGGTATGAAATTTCTCTAAGATTTGCAACGCTATCCAACGACACAGCTCACTGGGCCACTGCTCGGTCCCCTTTGTCACAAAACTGCTGCCTGCATGGCCAATCAACTGTTTGACGGCCTCTCTCTTCGTCAGAGGACCCTCGTAGAATCCTTGTTCATCAAAACTGGGCCTACCTTGCACAAAAGCTGTCTGTTGTTGAGTCTGAAAACCTTTGAGCAGTAAACGAGTGGGTTTCAAATATTCCGTGCCAAAATCAGCCTGGTAAAACGCAACTGTTTCCCAACCCTGTTTTTCCAACAACTCGAAAAAGGTTGGCCATTGCCACATGCTGGCTGGACGTTGGCCATAAAGATTTCCCTGTTGTACTGCTCCAAGATCTTCCGGGTTTTCAAACAGCAACATTGTGTCGGTCGTTGAAACTTCTACACAAACTTCAAAAGAAAAATCTGTGAGCTCATTCCCCCATTTTGCCTTCTGCCGCTCCGACCACGTCAATCGCTGTAGCCCTCTTGGCTGCACATAAGACCGGACCGGTCTTGGTCCTTTTTGGTTCGCCCATGTCGCCCTTGTAAAAGTGCTGCAAGGCGGTGAAATCAAAACTGCAAAGTAACGCCCGCTACGTATTTTGTTTAACAAAACTTGTCTGCTCTTTGACTTGGTCAAGTCCCAGTTCGGACGCACTTTGATGTCAATCATTTCGACTTGAACTGTGATACCCATGCGTGAGCCCAGCTTTTTGGCCCATGCAGAAACAGATCCTTTGCGACTGCTCCCTGAAAAAATGTATAGAATACGGCACACTCTGCTCCCAGTTTCTGCGCCATCCAAATTCTGTGAAACTGTTTCACCTCCACCATCCTGCATTTGTCAGTTGGTGCCCGTAGTATCCGGGCTGCTCTCCTTGCAGTTCAAAGCATTGTGACCCTTCTTGAAGCACTTGCTGCAAATATGCGCGAACTTGCAACCCTTGTGCTTGCACATGCCCTTGTTGAACCGATAGCAGTACTTTTCTCCTGCCGGACCTTGTCCTTTTCCCTTGGAGGATCCCTTTGGGGATTTTGACTTGCCTTTGCCCTTTGCGTTCCAAAGCCCTGGCGAAGGTGCCGACGGGGCAGAAGCTCCATAAGAACGCTTTGAATATAGCGCCAATGGCGTTATGAAGTGTCTCTCTTTCACTGTCGGACACTTCCAAGCTTGCTCCAGGGCTGCACCAAGTTGTAGCCTTTCTTTGATCATGATCACATAGGCTCTCTTTCTGATAGCCTGCTCATAGGACAAGACCAAGCTCCAAGGTGGCGTCTGAATTTGTTGCCCTTGAAGGTCCGTTGAGCTAAGACCCCAAACGTAATCTCCCAGCAGGTAGTCTTTGTATCTATCAAAGACATCTTTGTCCACGTCTTGAATCTCCTCTCTATTGACATGTTTCAAAGCCAGCATCATGATGCAATTTTGCATGACACTCAACCTCCTCCTCAGTTGCTCGGGCCCCGTGGGTAAAGCTACTGTGGAAGAACCTTTCTTCACACTGAGAGATCCTTTGGCATCAAAGATCGGCACCAAAACGTCTGGGTCTACTTCGTCCTTGCTCACTACTTCTGACAAGGTCTCTGCTCTGAACTCTCCATTCTCCAGCTCTTGTAGTTTCTTCTCCAGATACTCCTTTGCAGGCGTAACTTTGTCCTCCAAATGCCCCATCGCCTGTTGGTAGGCATTGCGGAGCTGCACATAGTCTCCTGTAGGAATAGGTTTGGTCCATTCCCTTGTATTCATTTCTGCTTCAACTTCTGCCTGTCTCTTTGCCTTTGTACTGACTTCTTTCCAAGAGCAAATCACTGCTGCGACTTTTGCACGATCGCCCAAGGAAGCTGCAGCATCAACATGGAAATCATCTCTGAGCACTTGTACCAAGTCTGCCTCATCTCTAAAGAAGGCAGAGAATTTGTTGACGTTTGTGACCCCATGTGTAAAAAACTGAGCTTGCACCTCCTCTGGCACCTCGTTCCGCTCAAACGTGAAACGCAAGTCTGAGTTGCCCAGCTTCAGAGTCTCTTCCAGTGTCTGCGGCCCCAATCCAGGCCCCAGAAAAGCCATGCCCTAACGCTCACAGCCCTCTAAAGAGGAAATGTAAAAGTGCAGAAAAAGTTTTGCATCATCTCGTAATTGACATGCACTATCCAGCGATATGCAAGAAAATCCAACAGCTGTCACCGTCAAACTCAATGAAAACTTTACAGCACTGCACAAGAAAGCTTTCTACTTATGTCAAGTTTGTGCACTCAGTTTGTCTGAAGAAATAAATTTGTCTTTGCAACATTTGTATGTTTCATGACGCATCACGGTGACCTTCGTCACTGCGCTTGAACCGAGGACCACCGAGTGCAATTCCGGCACATCAGTCCCTTGATTTCTATGTCAGCACAGGTGTTTTCCGGGATCCTTCGATCCAAATTGATTTTAAAGACCTTTACATGTACCTGACGCCTGTGCACAGTCCAATATCACCTCACCATGTTTTTTTCACATGACAAACTGCTCACGAAATTCTGAGTTGAAAACCGGAACATCTCCCGCCAGAACTGGGCAGCAGTCTAACATATTTTGCTTCTGTATGCCCTCCGGTTCTGGTTATGTTCTGAGCCGCTTTCGGCCCTTTCAATGCACGACCCTTCAAGTGTCATCGACACCATGGAAACTAAATGCCGCTCTGAGGTTTGCATTGTTTGACAACTCCTTGAAATGATCCTAACTGAAAATGAAATGAAGTGGCAACGTTTCAATGTTTCAACTGTCTCTCAAAAAACACACACTGCATTAGAAGAAACAAGTGCAATCACATCCAACCGTCCTGAACCCCAAAATGACAAGACCCTCAACTACTGTTGCTACCAGCTTTCTCTGATTCCTCGGAGCTAGACGAGCTGGTGCTCGATGAGGTATCCTCTGTGCTGTCGTCCTCCCCTTTTGAGGCTGGCCAACAAACGCGACAGACATGTGTGAAACTAGTGTCTGGTGGCTTCTCCATGTACTCTTCCGACGTCTTAAACGTTTTTTCTCTTGCCATCCAACAACCTCCTTTGGTCTTGTGCAAACGTTTGCAACGATTGTTGACATGCACCACTACGTATTCAGCATCCCTCTGAATCTTCTGTTCCTGAGTGTCCGACTGTCCTCGAGTCTCTTTCAGGTCCGAGGTTTCCAATTCAACGGGAACAGTCTCAAAAGGTTCAGGATCTACGCTTGCATCAAAGTAATATGTCATACATGTTTCAAGTGAAAACAAAATGAAATCACACTCAGCCTTTGCAATATCCGTCCTGCGCGACCTAAGCCATGCCCCAGCAGACTCCAGGATGTCTACCTCATCCAGGATTTTCATGCGATCCGGTTTCCTCAAAGCTTTGGCAAACTTCAACTGCAAGTTGGCAACCAAACCATTGTATGATCTGATATAAGTGTCACTGGCCTCTGGTTTCCACCTGCCGGTTCCTGTCCGTGGTCTGCACTCCTAACATTGCAATACCCGTTGGGAAGGTTGCACGTTCAGAGTGTTCTGTCCAGAAAGTCGCAAGATCCTCCGGGATCAACATTTCCCAGTCATTGGACCTTATCAAGGTCTTGCGCAAGTAAGTTGAATAGGCCGTCATGTCTGCATAAGTGGCATACTTCTTCCTGAACCCTTTCCAGTCCTCTGCAAACCTGGGTATCAGGTAATGCCTGTCAAAGTCAGCGTTCTTTTTGAGTAAATCAAAACCAGTTGGAATCCATTTCGCACTCCAAACGAACGCCTGTTCAGAAACACATACTGGCAATTCCTGCACTCTCTTCCCCGGCCCTGAGGTCTTTGTCACCCTGAGGAGTGTGGTCAACCTTCCATTTGTCAAATGAAGTTCACCAGGCTTTATCTTCTGTAAATCGTCATAGCGTAATCCTCCCCAGATTTTGAGAAGTTTGCACCAAGCTAAAACTCTGAGACAAAGCAAAATTTCAGAATCCAAAACCATGCACTCCAAGGCTTCGATTACCACTGCAGGATATCTTGGCGCCCGACGAGGTGGTGGACTATCCCTTGACAGCTGTTCAGTGATATAATCCCTGATCTGTACAACGGCACGACTGGAAGTGACTATGGAAGACTCATCTAAACCTGCCACCTTCTCAAACCAGTTGATCGCTTTGCAAATAAACCCAGGAATCGAAGGACCACAAGGCTCATCCATCCTTGAAAAAAGGTACTCACAAAACATCCCAGGATGCACAAATGATTCTTCACCCCAAGCTGACTTCTTCCAAAGCTGCCAAGCCTTCCAAGCCTTGACATATCGCTTCAACGTTGATCCCCTTGTTTTCCCAGCCAAGGCCAAATGAATACGCTCCGAACCGACACAGAAGTCCATGCCCTGTAAGATTGGAGCATTGATCGCAGCTAGCTGTATGTACAACTCCCTTGACCACTTCTCTTTTAGGTCTGTCTCCCACTTTCTCTTTGCATCAACTTGTTCATCTTGTGCACGGTGTTTGACCCTTAAAGGTTTCCAAACATCAGTAGAAGACCCTGCAACTGAAGAAACATGGACATGAGCAGCTGTACTGGGTTTGACTTTGAAACGGTCATCCAATGTTGCATGCAAAGACTCAGGCATGTGGTCACTCTGTAGCCGCTTCTGAAATGGCTCATCTGTGTTTACCCTGCACAACCAAGACCTGACTATCTCAACGTGTGTGCCATCACAGATCCAACCTAGCTCATGACAAACTTGCTCTGCAATATCGTGTGCATCATCCGGTTTGTAAACTGCTAGTTTCTTACCATCCAGACCAAAACGTTGGAGAATTGTCCACATCGCCTCCTCAACATTCACATCCATCTACGGGAGTGTGAGCGCTCCGGGGCGAAGCCGTCCATTAACGACCTTTTAGTCTCCAACCCTTTTGATCCACTAAATTTTGTGACATAAAAGAAATATATGAAACCAGCAATGACGGAATTCAAGTTGAAATGAATTCAGGTTTCAGATTTGTTTGTCCAAATAAAAACCGAGGAAAACAAATCAAAAATATGAAGATGAGAAAATCTTTCAGATTCTTTCTGAAAAATTTATTCACGAGAATTCAGATGACGGAATTCCAAATAGAAACGTGTCAAGCATGACATCAAAGTTCCCTTATCGGAACCCATGAGTAGAATGTTCAGAACCATTCAAAGAACCTTCCCGGAAACCGCGGGATAAAGGTAAGCACAAATAAGAAGCGATGAACGCAAGGGAGCACGGCGTAGACGCGCAGGGAGAGACGGCGCTCAATACGGGCGCAGGTACTAACTAATACACTATCGCAACGAGTCGCGAGTGCGTCACGTTCACTATCCATCCATGCTAATTCACGTGCGACAAATCTGGATCGTCGAAGCCAGATTTGCTGTCCATCTTTTCCAATCTTCTCACGCCATGTTCTGACAAATCTTGTAGAAAGTTGTTTTGAGTCCGGTGGCATTGTTGCTGCATCTGTCAGAACTGCCATCTTTGTGAGGCGTTGAATCTCCAAAGAATCTGCCAAAGCATCCAACCTCTGCAATTCAGAATCATCCAAAGAAGGCTCATGTTTGCTGAAAGGAAAAGTCAGTTGGCTGATGATTGCATCATCGTCCACCCAATCACCATCATCGTAGAGCTCGTCGTTCTTAAAGTTCATTTCATAGGTCTCCAGCTCATCCAACTCATCATCTTTAAAGGTGAAAGAGACCGCTTGGTCTTCATGTTCATACAAGTTCAAGTCTGTGCTGGTGACCTGGCTGACATGACCTTTATCTGGGCTAGTGTCACGCTTTGGAGTCTTTGGAGCGCTTTCGCCTGCGGGCGTGTCATCTGTCAGAAAAGTAGATTCCAGCAGCGCAAAGCCTTTGTCGGCAAATCGAGTCCTCTTTGGAGAGTCTCCTGGCGTTCCATCATCAACACGCTTTTGACCATGTGCATCAGCAGAAACATCCATTGCAGTAGCTGCAGAAGGAAGAGCAGCTGGGGGATCCAGCGAAGGTTCTGGCACGTCCCCCGCCTCTGCTGATCGCTCGACATCCTCTTCTGGGTGTTCAACCGCATACTTGTGGACATGTATGGCTTCCATGTCAATTGGTGGAGGCATTGAACCCACACCAAAGGCAAGAGGCTGACTCACACGCTTGCTGTAAACCAATCTGTCTGTTGCCCAAAGCTGCATACCCAAATTCCCAAGGCCAACTTTCCAAATCACCCAGTCTATCCAAGTTGAATGGATTCGGTGTGCGCCTGATGCTTCGTGTGATGAACACTCCATCTGCCGTGCCGACTATATGCTGGTCACCTGACATTGTTTTTCCAAGCCAAACACCATGCTGCCATCGGGGTCCTGCTTTCAGGTTTGTTCGAAGATATCCAAGGACTTCTTCGCCATACATTGCCAGTTTTTTTTTCCTCCGGTTTGGCCGATTCGCACTAGGCACGGTCCTTACAATAGCGTAAGCGGTGAAAAGCATTTAGAAAAAGGACTCGTGTGGTCCAAAAACGCGGGCAAATCATCACATCAACACAAACAAAAAGCCAAAACAAAAAACGCAACCAAAACGACCCGCAAATCCCCCAGCCAGATTTGCGTTTCGCCATAAAGCAAACAGCGAAGCAACAAAGAACGGGGCCGGGCCCAAACAAGAACCAAACCAAACAACTTGAGATTTGCCTTGAATACAGTGACCTAAGCCACTGTATCGTCATCAAAAGCATGCAAACTAATTAAGTGCGGCAGAGCGAAAAATATAGTACACGATCACCCAGATTCTAATCATCCATACAACCGTGACTGTCACTCCAGCTCTCTGAAAGGTAGGCAAAGCAGGAATAGCTGACAGTACAGCTCGTATCAGTTGCCATTCTCATTGTCAAAGTTGGTCCTATGATGATGAGTGAAGTTGGAGTCCAATCTCTGTAGTAAGATACTGCCGCAGTGGTGATGTGACTCAATACCCCCCTCAAGGGGGGTAGGGATTGACAGCCTGTAGGTCCTGCAGGACAATAACTGTAATTCATCCCAGATGCTGTCATATCGTAGGAAGCCAAGAGGACCTGAAACGGTGCCAATGGTGAAAGATCTCCGCAGATAAAAAGGATCCTCTCCGTAAGGTCATTGCAGATGAATAGAATACACTCGTGCAGAGGGGAGGCTTAAGCAAAGAAAGATTGCTACTCAGCGACCTGTACACAATTGCGCCGCTCGCACATGGCAATCGAGCTCAAGCCACAAACTTGAAGAGGTGGCTAGGTTTGCTGTACCAGCACCAGATTGACTAGCAGGATTCACAAGGTGTCATCGTCCCAGCAAAAACTGCTGCAAGTCAGATGTTCCAGAGGTTCGCAGTGCATCTCACATAGGGCCACTCTCCCCTAGAGTGAGCCATGAGCAGAATCACAACGTCCCATCAGCGCACCGATCCATGTTGGCAGGCTTTGCTGCACTAGGGCGCTCCAGACTGAACAGCAGGAAGCACTACTGGACAGCGCCAGTAGTGCTCACTGCAGTGCAGCCTGGTCCATGGCTCTACCGGGGATCTACCGCCCCTCCCGGAGAAATCGCAGAAACAAAACAAAGCGAGAAGGGCCCTCCCCAGACAGCCAACGAAAAAGCCACATGAATCAAACAGCCCAAAACCGCAAAAGGACATAAAGGAGGTAAAACGGAGAGGAGGGGACGGTGACAGGAATCTGCCCCACCGCAAACGAATTCAGAGTAACTAGAGATAAGACCAATGTAGTGAAGGTGAAATGACAGAGCAATGATGTAGAGCGGTTACCTCAGTATCCAGGCAACAGGTAAACCAGAAAACACAACAACCACCAAAGAGAACCCTGCCATCATGGGGGAAAGCAAATCACAAGAGGGGGGAGAGGCCAAAACAAAACACACACAACGACACCGGCCACACAGAAGGAGCGAGGAGAGGAGCCAGGAGGCAGCAGAGGACAGAGGGAGAGGGACACACCCGCACCAGAAGGGGTACAAACGTGCCTTAGCGGAGTTCAAAAAAGGGGCCAAGGATCATACTATGATGAATACCTCAGAGAGGGTGCACACAGCACTCCAACAACACAGGAAACATGGTGTAGAGGGAACGAGCCCCACACAGGGCCAAAGGCCTTTAGTGCCATGAGACACAATGAAGAGGGGAAATCAATGCACAACAATCACTCCAAGCACAGAGGCAAGGCAACCAGGCCGTCGCCGGAAGCAACGATACCCAGAGGGAGGGACCAGTAAAACCTGGACCAAGGCGCCAAGGAGGAACATCCGAGGGGGAGTGAGGGTCACGTCAGGCAGGGAACAGTAACCACAAACCGAAAAGGACAGAAAAAGGCACCAGCACCTAATGTAGCTCTGCGGATGGCAAAACCTATGGATGAGTCAGCGAATTCAAGTGCCTTGGTTGGTGGAAAGGGTGGGGGAGTGGGTGGCTAATCAAGACTACATCTGGGGACAACAACAGCATCTTCACCCATCGATGATTGTCAGGCAAAGACTGTGAGAAAGCGAGTGCGTGCACTAGGCTTCATGGCAGAGGCAACCTTAGTACAAGCTAAGCTCTCGACGGGACAGCACATTCAGAAAGCGGGTATTACCGAAGCCATGCGGCCCGATCTGTTATGCCTAAGCTGGCACTCGCACACAAAGCCAACTGTGGCTCCCAACTGATGGAGAGATCTGGGTTGGTTGGAGCCAGGCATGTGTCGCATGATGAGCCTAACAATTATAAATGGGGAAACTGTGTCTCCTGCTGCATACCAGTGCACCTGTCACGTCTTTGGACAGACACACTGCGTATGAGCAGTAAACTGAAGTAGATGTGACAATTGAACCAATTAGACACGTAAGTCATCTTCCACCACCGTGATTGATGAAACAAAAGCCAACCAAAGGGTGAAAACCCAGAGTGAAACAGAAAAGAGATAAGGGGGGGGGGGAGAGGGGGTAGACACACGAAGGAAAGTGTGATACTGGGGGGTTGAGCTGGGGATCATGTCATACCTCTCGTGAAATGTTCCAGATGGTGTTTTTTGTCTGCTGTAATGGTGTCATACCATTCATTGGTGAGCCCAAATGAAACTGGGTTCACTGCTTGCTGGGCAGTAGCACGCTGATGAAGCGCTCTGAGCGCCCTTCGATGTTCATCCAGATCTTCCGGAGGGACCCTCCTGCGGACTCGCCTGTCTGGAAAGTTTCGTTCCCGCAGGTTGGTTTGCAAGGCATGTTCCGCTATATAGACTGCTGGTTGCTGGAATAAAACTCGCTCCGCAAATCTGTCGAGATGGACTGTCCACTCAGCAAACATGTGGCTGTGTGACAGTTGCTTCCTGAGTCGCGCCTCTGTTTGATGAAGGCTCCCATTCATATGCCACAATAGTAAAAGACTGTAGTTGGAAGGCCAGTCAAGTGGGCATAGTGTGGCTGTTTCTTTCCATTTTTCAGGGGTAAGCCCTTCTGGAGAGGGAATGATCACTTCAAGAGTAGTACGATTCGGTCCTAGGGGTTGGAGACCTCGCAGCATACATGGTTCAACGAGCCCTGTGGTGTAGCCATTGATGAGCTCCTGGAAGCTTCCAGCCATTTGAAAGTCTTCATCCAACCCCAGGTGAAAACCTGGCAAATTTTTAGCAACAAATTTAACTGCTTGGAGCAGCTGCTTTTCTCCTTCCACGGGAGTCTCGTCATAGGAACGTTTCGGGCACGTGATGTTGATTTCTTGAGGTTTCTGTGCATTCTCAGGAGCATTCTCGAGGAGTTTGGGAGCAATTTTACTGGCCCAACTAGCCGGAAACCATGCCAAGAGGGCAGAGGCGCCACTCGTAAGGTCCACTAACCCAGTAGTGCGCCGATGAGGTCGATCTGTGACTAGGACTTTCACAGGGCCACTCGGCGCTCGACTCCGATTCACTTCAGAGCTCTCGCGGGCTGAGCCAATGAGTTCAGACAGGATGGGCCGAAACCAGTAAGTGGCATACAAAAGGCATTCAGTTTCTGGAGTCACCATGGATTCAGCCAATCTCATCAACGAGCTCATCGCCTGGGCGAGCTTCTCTGCCAATCGAATTGTGAGAGCCCTAGCTGTTTGCATAAGGACATCCTCCACCTTGGCACCTTGCCCGCGCAACCACAGTTCACCGGCCACACTCAGCAAGACGCGCGCAAACTTTCCTTGGATGGCAATCAAAGACAACGTCAGTCTCGCCTGGAGCCACAGCGGCGGGAGAATGCCAAGGTTTTCTGGTATGCAGAATGGGTTTCCGTCAGGTTGGATATTGTCAATTAACATTGCTAGCTTATCAGCTGCGCTTAAGATCTCGTCCTCAGAGGGATCTTCAGCTGCTTCAGGTATGGGTGGACACCATGAGATGGTAGGGTCTTCTGGATCACTTTCTCCATCGGTAGAGGCTGCTTCCTCATCCGAGGAGGGGTCACTCACTGTGTCTCTTGCACCCTCCGGGCCTGCAAGTTTCATAGTGCCTGGATCAAATTGGCGATCTAGTGTGGCCAAAAGCTCCGGTTGCAACCGATGGGCATCAAAATAATGGATACCAGGGATTACCACGAGTTGTCGATCCTGTATACCAGCATGAAAGAAAACCTTGTGACCTCTGTGTCGATGAACGAGGGCTGGGGACCCATTATAAGCTGCACACAGCCAGAGGGGAGATCTGTAACCATCCGCGGCGTAACCATATAGGTACTCACGATCAATTGAGCAGGGGAAAAATCCGCTGGTCGTCAGCACATGGTCACGTGTGCGGGACTCGAGCGCTGCGAGGACATTAGGGGGAAGCCGTAGCCTGTCTCTGCATGCCACTACCAGCCGATATCGTCTCCACGCTCGTGTGCCATTGGTGGTCACTATCATGGCAATAGCAAGGGGCGGTTTATCTTGGGGAGTAAAGGGTACCGATAATCCCCAGTCCAGTATGGCACATCTGTCGCTGGGGTAGTTTGTAGGGCCATGGTACTGAATGTCACGGGCTTTCAACGTGAAGTATCCGTAATGGTAAACCCCTATTGTCCGGGCCATTCCAATCATGCCTGCCATGTCAAGAGGCGAGACAATATAGGTATGGTCAATGGCTCTTGTCAGCGCTACAGTTGCCCTTCCATAGCAGTCCTCGCGCTCGTCTGCTGTTGAATCTCTCCGTCCTCCACTGAGAAAGCCTACCCCTGTTTTAACAATGACAGCAACGCGTGCTGTCGCTCCTGCAGCAGAGGAGGTGGTGGAAACTCGCAGCCCACCATACCACTCGGTCTGAAAGCCATGTTGGAGTAGCAAATTATGTACAGCCGTACGATTGCATAAGACAAGCAGCTGCGAGGTCGCTCCCTGTTGCAAGTTACGATAATAATTCTTCAGGTAGGTACAGAAGGCAACCACATCCTCAACTGCAGACCTGAGATCCTTAGGGGCTTTCCACAATACTGTGCGGAAACCTCCAATGGCTACAGTGGACTCATGTGGCACGAAATGGCCAATGTAGATATGGTTGGACTCATGGAGGACTAACTCCGGATATCGAACTGCAACGATGGCTTGGTAGGTCAGCATTGAAACTCGTGAACTGTTAGGGAGAATGATGCCCCATCGATGAGGACCACAGAGTCCAGCTGCTTCAAGGGTCGTGGTGCACGCAGGTACCCCAAACTCCTCTGGTGCTGTGGCAATCAGCAAGACTGCGAGCACCGCTGCAATGAGGCTGCTGTGTGCATCCAGCTGGCACGAAATTCGGCAGTGGAACACCCGCCTTAGGGCGACAGGCAGCTCGTAATTTTGCGGAGTGGATGTCCATGGGCCACTGTGCGGCTTGTTTGCAAGTCTCAGCAGACTGAAGAGCTCTGACTCCGGATCTTGGCTCGCGTCAGGCCACAGCTGAGCTACGAGGGCTGCCATTCGTGCTGGTGGAAAATAGTCGCCGGACTTATCAAGTGCTCGGAGCCCCAACGGCCGTTGCAACAGTTTACGTCGATTGACAGCCGCTGCTCGGCCTTTGGATAGCCCTCCTGGAGTTTGCCTGTGGTCTCCAATAAAGACAGTCAACATTGGCTGTTGTATGGCAGCAAGAGCTGCAATCTCATGGTAATTGCCATACTGTTGACTTTCGTCCATAAAGGCAAGCCAGGTGCGAGAAATCCAATGGCCAAAAGTGGAGTAGCGCATCGCCATTTCCGCCGTAGCTGAGCCACCTGTTGCGATGAGTATATTCTTATGTGAGATGATTCTGTTACGGTCACTACATCGGACGTCAATTTTGGAGGCGTACGCCTCTCCTTTGCCCTCCTCCATGCGTCCAATTAGCCTGCCGAAGTTCTTGATTGTGGGGGGCGCAAGATCACTCACTTGATCCGCTAGTGCTTTGGCAGCTACATTCTCTTTAGTGTAGACGATGCAACAAAGTCATTCAGTTCGCAGCTTAGGGCAATGAGCAGGACCGCAAGGGACCGCGTTTTGCCAGCACCAAAAACCCCTGCAATACATAAGTCAGATCTTCCAGTCATAATGGCCAGCAAGAGTGCAATTGAGACTGTCAGGACATGTCCATCACCGTGTGCTGCTAGAGGAAGGAGATGTTCACGATAGTAACTGTCATGGGCCCCATCCATCGAGATCGCGGCTGGTGTCAAAAATCGGCTCAGAATTCTGACTAACGCATCAGTCAGTTGCGTTTTGCGCTCGCTAGCCATGCGGCGAACAGGTATATGCGGCTGCACGATGCCCATTGCCAATGGGAGGCGCGACTGGTTAGCTTGTGCAAACACTAAGAGTTCATGGCGGCTGCGTGTGTCTCCCAGAAATGCCAGCTCTTCCCAAACAACGGCCATGGACGGGTGGTCTTCAATGGGTTTCAGCCAATCCTGTGCAGGATCAAAATAACTCATTGTTTTAAGATGCTGGTCCAAAAGTCGCCCACAAAAGGTCCGAGCAATAGGCAGAGAGACAATAACAAGCTCCAGCAGCTTTGGGGCAATGCGCTTGAGCGCTCTTTGAACAGGTTTTTGCTAGTTCCGCTCGACATCACCTTCTCATGTACCAATGCTATGACACAACGCTGCTGATTGTCTGGTAACTGGAATATGCCCAGTAGGGCTCTGCCTGCCATCACGTTCGCTTCCAAGTTGCCTAGGTTCCCAGCTTCACAGAGAGCACGCGGCGACAGCACTGGAACATCGGAAGGTGCACTAAATAGCAGGAGTGGGGCACCATCAGTATGTAGGTGGATGACATGAAATCCGGCATACGCCTCATATTGATAGGTAACCTGTAACCGTGTTCCAGCCTGTCCTCGCTTCTTCTGCTGAGCAAGTTCTACACTGACCCAAGGCTGTAAATGTTGGAGCTGCCGTCCCGCATGATAGGCGTCTAATTGCGGAAGCACCATATCCAGGAGGAAGATGAGGGTGCGTAGGGAAAAGCCTCGCAGGAATTCCGCCAGTAAGTTGCGAACTAGCAGTCCTCCCTCATCATGGGACCCTCCCGGTGTGGGAATCATCGCAATCAGGGCTGCTTGCAGTTCAGCTTCCGTTTCAGGCTGGCCATCCCGGATATCCCGTCCGTCAATGGGCACTGTGTGCAGTTCAGTGTTCCCTTCACCAGCTGCTACTAACAGAGAACTTAGCGTTGTCTTGAGGTGTTCCGGAAGGTCAAAGCTAACCCATGAAAGTACACGCAGCAAACCCTCGCAACGTACCCCATGTGGAATGACTTGAGGGGTAGTGATTTGTAGTCTTTGGACTTCATGAACTCCTTCGTCAAGATCAATGAAGAGCAAGTGGCCATAGGAGTGTTTAGCACGTCCACTCCATGTGGGGTGCCCTTCTATCAGGACAATCTGATAGTTGAATTCTGTCAGAGAGTCAGGTTTCCACACACAAAGCCGGTCCTCCAGGCAGTGCACCAGTGTGACTGTGCGTTCGCCCGTGGCAAGTCTCATCATCTCTGGTGGCGTCGCAATCGCAGCAACTTTGGTGAGGCCAGGGAACACAGCAAACGCACTCAGGATCTCATGGACAGCAAGGCCCGTATAGGACCCTGCCGAAAAACCGTGCACGTTGACATCCCTGAAACCGCTTGCTGCCGCTGTGGTGACTAACTGTGGAAAGCATGACTTCAGAAATAGATGTTTGCCTTGTGGATGGTAGCAACGAAAGATTTGCATAATTGCTGTTGTCCAGGTCGGGTGTGGTGGCCTGGCATGGGCTGGCCGGATATTCGCAGCCTCAATTAGGCGAATCGCTCGCGTGAGCAGCAGTTGTGGATCAGCGAACTGTCCCGGGAGAAAATCTCGCCAAGCTGTCCATCCTTCTGCCGTGGAGAGTAGCTGATAGATCACATATTCATGCACAGTTTTGGTGAGGCCCAACTGGGTGATATGTTCTTCCCAGTCATCTGTCATCGCAAGCGATGGGCCATACACCTTGGTTTGTGCAAGATTTTGCAGAAAAATATCATATTCATGCTCGCCACTAAGTAGGCCACCCCCTAGTCCACTGCAATGCACTTCAAGGGGTCGGTCTTGCATCGGGGCGTCATCTTGCCAGACTTCAGCGAGGGAAAAGACCCAGGAGGCCCACTCTGCAGAGCCTGTGAGGGCTAAGGGCAGCGCATCTGCGGTTTGGCCCCCACTGTAGTGCTGTTTGGACACTTCCCCCATATCTATGGCCTGCTCATTGACGGTGACTTCCCACTTAGCCATCTCTCTGAAGGGTAACGGAAGACCAAACGTGAGGGGAGCTGCCTGCTGCAGCGATGTACATGAAGGTACAGATTGTTCCTTCCGGTGCCACAGTCCACACAGCAATGTGAGTTGAGCTTGGGAGAGAGGAACAGGAGGCACTTTGGCATGCAGTCGCAGACCAACCACTGGAAGGAAATTGGGATGCAACCATTGGGGCTTCCATTCTTGTGTCCCAAATAAAGCCGCAGCCAGCGGCAACCAGCCAAATTGGGCCAGCTCAGCGAGACTGCTGGGCATTCTTTTCTTGGCAGTAGTGCCAAACCCATGCAGGATAACAGGCCGCATGTAGTGTGGCTCAATTGTCATGGCTTGGTACATCTTGTCTCCCGGTAGTACTCGTACGCTGACTTCACCCGGCAGCAGGCTAAGGGTCGGAAGGGCTCCTTGCTCATAGGCAGGCCGAGCCCATTTGTGGAAGTTGGGTTGTCTACCTTGGTAGCCATCAAGGATTCTCCGTAGATGACCGTGGCGCGGCCAGACTCCAGAGGCTGGGACCGGAAAAGTGACCAGTCCAGACCACTGGCCCAACACACTCCACGCATGGCACCAATCTGCAGTGACTTGTGCGAAATTTCAAACAGACCTAATTACAACCACTAGTCGCAAACGCACGCAATGGGGTCGGCCTCCGCCACGTCGAGTGTTTAAACCAAAAACACAAAACCCCAAAACAACGGCTCTCACTGCACCAGTCGCTCAACTCTTTTCCACACAGGAAACAAAGCGAAGAAACGTGTTTGTCTGTCATGCACCATGCACTGTGTTGTGTCGCTCTTGTTTCAGCTTTGCCGTCTTGGCAATGGCAGCGGAAAACGAAAATAAATTCTCATCCATTCACATTCAAACTGTTGTCCATTTCCATTGGGGTGAATTCACATGTGCTGAATTCACCTCAAACGTTCCAAAACCATCTCAAAAATTCCAAAAACATTCTTCTCGTCCATGAAGTTGTTGTAAAACGACATGCAGCTTCCAGAAAACGTAAATGCAGCTTGGCAGAAAAATTGGTTTCAGTTTGTTGTTGAAAAACGAGTCAAACCAGTTGTCAAAAACATCATGCACATCCAGGAAAACGAAGTTGCACCAAAAACGTCTCAAATTCACTTGCAAATGCGAAGCATGCAGCAAGTGTATTTCGCAAACAAACATTGAAGTTCTTGTCCATAAACGTTGGCTCCAAAAACCTTTGCAGCATCATGCAAAGTCCAGAAAACGTCCAAAAACATATCAATCCCAGATGTTATTCCACCATTCTGCACCAAATCCAGAGCTGTGCACAAAGAAGACATTGTTGTCACCAAATTCCAGTTGCCATACCAAGTCATGCAGAAACGTAGCACATGTTCACCGTATCAACGGGAGTTTATACTTCCATACCCCCTTTTGCTACGATTTCCATGCAGTACAGCCAAGAAAGTTCACGACATGCAACACAATGCAAAAATATGTATCCATCTCATCTGAAAACCATTGTGAGGATCCGCACACGAAGTCATCTCTTCCCAGCAGTTCCAGATGTATCAAAAATACCTGTGTACGTTAATTATTCCTGTGTCATCGCTGTTGTCTGTGTCCGCATACTCATTGATGCAGAAAAGTTGAACTCAAAGTGCCAAGTTGAAATCACCTTGCAACGGATTCCATGCAGTCCGGTCCATCATAAAAGAAGTTCCATAGATTCTGCACAGAGCATCCATACCAGTGAATTCCAGGCACATTGCACAAAAAAAAACATCGGCTCGGGCATGCAATGTCTCAAAGACTTCCAGCCATCAACGCCACTCGAACTCACGCTGGTACACGTAGCCAGCATTCAGGAACGCGTCAACTCGGCAGTGCATAAGAAATGCACAGAAATCAGGACCCTGTGTCCTGGGTGTGGAAGTCAACTTCTTCCTGAACTGTCCGATAATCTTCTTGGCGTAGCGACATTCATCTGCACTCTTGTTGAAGACCTTGACAACAAATGCATGGTATGTAATTGGCGATGCAGCGAATTTTCCCATCTTCAATAGCGTGCAAGACCAGTGATATGTGTCCTTGATCCATGCAGGCTTTGGAATTGAGAAATCCACCTCTTCGTAATTAACATCAGCATCTTGCCAGTTGTCTGCCCATTTGTGAGTGCCTGGCAATCCAGTGGGAAAGCTCGGAAAGATCGGCGGTGAGTCCCCGGTGTCGGAGATGAAGGAATAGCTGCCAATGCCATCTTCACTGTCAGAGGCGGACATCACAGCCTCATGACGACGTTTGGAGCCGTCTGTCATTGCACCATCTGGCATCTTGTTTGAATTCGGTTCAACCACATCAGGTGGCTCTTCCGAGATGCGTGCACACTTTGTAGAATGGCTTGTGGCCTTGGGAAACTGTGACTCCTTTCCCTTTCCTTCTTTTCCTTTCTCACCCTTTGCACCTTTCTCGAATTCTTTGCCCTTGCCCTTGTCGCTTTGACCACCTTTGCCGAATTCTCCTTTTCCACCCTTCTCGAATCCCTTGCCTTTGCCCTTCTGTTCATTGTATGACTGTTCACTTCCAAGAGCTGCGGCAGGGAGTACTGGTGGATCAGCTTTGGCAGGAGGAGGGATAGGCACCTGTGCATTGAATTTTGGGAAACCCGCTGAACCTCCTTCATCCGGATGGCAGTATTGATTTGCAATGGCTGCAATGGCGGCAGCAGCAGCCTTTGCCTCCGCAAGGTCCGCATTCTTTTGCACAACGTTCCCATAAATTTGAATCACAGGCTTATCCTTCGGCTTGTCATCCTTCTCCACATCTTCAATCCAGGGGTCATCATTGGGGTCGTAGGGGCGATCCTGCCACTTCTTGTGGTATTCACGTGCATCACGAAACCCAGAGCTTGCCCCTTGCTGTAAATTCTTCGGTGGAGATGCCGGTGGTACCTTCCATGCTGGATCATCTGGCCACAGAGCACCTGGAGGCGCTTTACCAGCATTCGAATTCGTAGATGAATTCTTGTCAGCTGGGTGACCTTCATTACACTCTTGCCAGTCGTCATCCGGTGGGTAGGTTCTGTTCATGGGAGCATTTTTGACCTCCTTCTTGTGGACAGTCAAAAGTTCATTCATCTTCCCACCTTCCTCAGCTTTGCGCATGAGTGCACGTAGTTGGTCCCATTCTCCCTGTGTCATATCCGTCCCAAGAACTGGATCATTGGGATCGTATGGGAGCTGCTGCGAATTCATCGAATTCGATCCAGAGTGCCCGTAGGGGCCTGCTTCTGCTGGCGGCCAGTGCTGTTGTCCATACTTTCGAGCCATTGCGTCAGTCGATCTAATTCCTAATTGAAAGCTGTTTCAACACACACACGCACCCAGAGTCGAGTACCGCAGTTTAGCCGTTTTGTGGGTCCTAAACTCCGCAAATGTTGAATTGGGCGTGTGAGTCGTGTCATGTACCTGACATCCTTAGTAGCATGCAGGTCGTTGCATCTCGACTGACGTGCCTTCCATCCAAAACATTGCAAAAACATCAAAAACTATAGTCCAACCCTGTCCAAATGTGTCCACAGACATGCAAAACTCAAAACAAACTCAACTGACATGCACAAGTTGACATCAAGTGAACTGTGCTTCACATCACTGCAGTGTTTCATCAAAAGTGCTTCGCGTTCGCCAGTGTTTCGCGAGAAAACAAAAATCTGTGTTCCACATGACTGCAGTGCTTCACATGACTGTATCTGGACATCAACTGTGGGTTTCGTTTCGTTTGGTTTGTATTTGGTTTCAAATAAGACATGCAAAAACAAAACGCTGGTTTCTCCATGCCCAAAAATCAAAAATAAGGTCGCACATCCCCCTTTCAAATTGAACTGGCGGCGTCCGGAGACGTGCAAAAAATCAGTTCCACCTGCCACACAATTTTCCTATGGAAACTCATGCACATGCAGGTCAAAAAAAAAACTTTCCATTTGGTCTTTCATGCTCTGTGCAGACAGCACACCTTCAGGGATCCTTCCTACCTGCACGTACTGCGGCCAAAATGGCCTTGGCAAGTTCTCTGTTGTAAACACCCGTCTGGTTCCAATTCACGTCATACATCCCAGCATGCTTGTCGCACTCGCACCAACCAAACTTCTTCGTGAGCAAGTTGCAGAAACCGGCTGAAGCACTACAAAAGATCAAAACCTTTCCTACTGGCAAGCCGTTTGACGCTTGCATTCCAGTCTGGCATAAAAACACTTCAGCATCAAATTGCAATCCGCACTGTTTCAATACGCGTTTCGTTTCGTCTCGTTTCCAAATGTTGTTGTTTCGTGGCAACTCAAATGACCGTGAATTCCCCAGCAACAAATACTTAGAAACGTTGTCCATGATACCTTTCCATGACCTGTCAGCCTCAGATTCTACTTGGGCTGAAAAATTCTTGAGGGGCGATCCTGAACTGCACGGTGTGGAAGCATGCACATGCACCCATCTATACCCTAGCTGTTGTTGTACCTCAACGAATTCTTTCACTTTCTGAAACATATCAGCAGTTTCCATTCGTTTGACGATACCGATGTAGGGCATTCTGGCTACCTTGCAGGCTTCCCTAAGTGCTGAATTCGTCCCGCAACACACTTCAACAAAGGCGATGTCTTGTTTCTGGTCCACACGGTTGTTAAACAGCATGACATCCCTAATTCTTTGCAGGTCTTTTGCAGGTACTTCTGGAACTTCGAATCCTAAGCTCGTTCGATGCCTGAGAAAATCCTTGGTCCCCAAACACTTGGTAAAAAGATCTGCCACATTGTCAGTTCCAGCTCGGTGTTCAACCAGTAGTTCGTTGGGACTAATTTTAGCTTTCATCCAGGCCATTCTAATCTCAACATGCCGACTTCTCTTGGGAATGTCCTGTCCTACTAACAGCTGCAACGCTGAAGAGCTGTCAGATTCCAGCAGGATTTGAGGAACATCTCTTTCTCTCATCTCTCCAATTCCGATATACACACGGTGACAGAAATTACTGAATGCAACCGATTCTTGGGCAACCATCTGCAATGCATACAATTCTGCTTCACATGATGACAGAGACACTGACTGTTGTTGACGAGCCAATGACCTAACCAATGCACCTTCACAAAACACAACTCCACCTGAGATACCTTTCCTACCATTGAATCTGTATGGAGCAAATGATGCATCAGAGAATGAATGCAGGATTGAATGTCTTGCAGGGCCAATCATTAAATTCTCATATTCAGGAGAGGGTAATCTCAAACAAGTTCCTACATCCTCAAACAGAAATCTAAGCAATGCACGAATTGCAGACTCCGTGCCTTGATTCGGTTTGGCTTGCTGACTTCCAATGAGGCTTAGGTAGAGCTTGAGATCGTGTCTTGATTGAGCCATCCACAATAGTTTGCCCAAAGCACGTCGGAAACGTGAGTATGCAGAGGGAGATAGTTCTTGCATCAAATTCTTGTCGCCCATAGCCTTGTCCAAGATCCCAGCAACATCCGGCACTGAAGCCGAACCTTTTGTGATGTTGAATTCTGTGAACGTCGTGTCCAAGAATTTCGGATCCACACCAATGGTCAAGGAGTCATCTTCAAGTCCTCGATGCACATGCCTGCCAATAAAAATTAGTTGTCCACCACCATGACGTGCAGGAAGGATGATTCCGGTCTCCTTCAGGGGCACGGCTTTGCCAATCGCCTTCTCCACAATCTTCTCAGCTTTCTCAGATTGGCAACATAGCAGCAGATCATCCACATAGGCAACAAGCAAGGCAGTTTCACCATTGACAACACCTTGATAAATACATGGTTCCACTTCGTCCGAAGTGAGGCCAACACCACGAATGCTGTCACTCAGCAAGTTAAGCCAATGCAAAGACGCATCTCGCAGGCCGTTCAAGGCTTTGTAGAGCAACAAGTAGGCTTGTGATCCATCAGGCATAGAGACTGAGAGAGGAAGCTTCAGCACGATCACGAGGCCGTGAGGGAGTGGAGAATGCATGAATGCATGGGAAACGTCAAGACCTTTGAGTCGAAGAGCCCGCTGTGCAGCAAGAGTTAAGACAAAATGCAGTCCCTCAATGCTCGGTGTTGGGCTCGAGATCCCCAGCTTTCGTGCACTAATTCCTTTATTCAGGTCTTTTGCCACAATCCTAACACGAACCCGTGTCTCACTTTTGTATGCTGAAACCCATCTACTCGGTATGACACGCATGAGTGGGTGTTTCTTCTTCAACGCATCAACCTCAGCCTGTCCTATGACCTTTCCAGCACCACATTTCTCCAAATTCCCAATTTCTTCCTTCATTCCTTCAAAACCAAGATCCACATCTAATTGCATGAGTGAACTATCATCGATTACTTCGTCAGGTTTCCACAAAAGCACTTCAGATCCACCAAGTTTCACCTTCACACATGTATGGTCCTTGCCTTGTGCAAACTTGATCGAATTCAGTTCAGCATCAAACAATTCTGGAGCTGTGGCTCGTGCATTTTCAGGTCCTTGCTCCAAACTCCATGCAACTGGTCCTAAAGCATGACACGCATCATCCATGACAAAAAGATCTAAAGTCATTGGAACCTGAGTCCCAGCGGCACGCTCTGCGGCCATCTCATCTTCAAGATCTTGCACGGATTGTTCTGCTTCCCTTTTCACGCCTGAACCTTCAGTGTCCATGGATGGTCCAACCTGATCTGAACCTGCGCCGACCTGAGCCGGGCTTGTCTCGGTCTCAACCTCCATATCTTGAACCTCAAGTCTCGGTCTTGCAACATTAGGCACAACAACAGGAGTTGCACTGGGAGTTTCACGCGCCTCAAATGCAGCTCGCTTTCTCTTACATTCAGCATTATGCCTAATTCCTGGGACATCCATACCAGAATCACATGCAGGACACCTGGGTGTCTTTGGAAACACACGCACATCATGTCTCACAACATCTGGTGACGGAGACGGAGACTTTGGGGAAACAGTTGGAGAGGCTTTCGGAAGTGCAGGTCCATCAGCAGTAGATGCACGAATTGGTTCTTGTCGGGCAATCTTTAGCTCACCTGGCTTTCGGGGTTGCGATGGAGCGGACTCCACCGGTCTCTTTCGTTGGATTGGAGCTCGATAGCTCGGGTCGGATTCTTTCATCTCTCTGACCAAATCACCTGGCGCACCATCAGGATATTCAACAACATCCTCATGCATAGGTTGGTTGATCTCAGCATCAGGCAATCTGGGTCTCTCCACATTGGGCGCAGCTGGTTCGACATGCACACCTGGACGTGCAGGAAGAACTTCTTGAGCTTGTCCACCACCTTCAATCTCACAAAACAGTTGATCGCCAATGACCTGGTTCCACGCAATTGGAGTGATTGGCTTGACGTTCCTTGCAACAAAGCGCTTCAGAACTAATTCTCCGTCAATTCTGATTGCACCTTGCACGATGGGTCCAGTATCCAAGCCTGAGTGCACAAACGAAGCTTCAATGCTTCGCGTTTCATTGGGTGATTGGGCTCGCATGCTACTGGGCAACTCAGCAAGGACACTTTGTCCAAACATTGCAAAGGAAGGTCGAGACAACTTCCGCTGTGTAGAGTACTCCAATGGTGAAAAATCAGTCCCATGAGCCTTTGAGAAATGGTTGTGGCTCAATGCAATGTACGTCACAACATCATGCAGGCCACGTTCAGTGAAGCAAACATCAGCACCTCCTTGATTCATCTCTGCACGCAACACTGCAAGGGATTCCTTAAGCCGTCGAACAGCTCGTTCTGCACCTCCATTGCTTTGGTGTTGTTGAGGTCGTGCACGTCTAACAAGGAAAGTGTATTTTTCAGAGCTGGTGCCAACTAATTCTGAAACAGCACGTTCGGCATCAGTATGCAGGACAACGGAAGAGGTCGAAGAAGCAAGGCCGAAATGATCCAGCCACTTGCATATCTGATTCTTCACCGTTCGAGTCTCCTGTCCTACAATGACATACCCAACGCAATTCGTTGAGAGCTCAGTCAGAACTAGCACCTTAATTGTCCCTTCAGCTTCATCGTCAACCATTTCACCTCTGGTGGTCAAAAACCCAAAATCAGCTTGCACTTCCGTTTCAAGAGTACCTTCTCGACGTCGACGATGTTGGAATGTCGACTTGCCTCTTGCACAAATGGTACAACGTGGATCGTAGGGCACATGCCCTTGCATTCGGTGAGTTTCCAATGCAGCTTCCGCTGCACGGCTTAAAGGATTCAAGTTTGCACCGTCATGCACTGCATTCATACCTTCTGACATCACAAATTCACCCTGTTGTGCAGTGGATTCAGAATCCTGGTACATCCATGCAGGGTCAAGTTTAACCCATGGACATCCCCCAAAGTTACACACACCATCTAACCGCAAACCTGTTGCAGAGTGAGTAACCTCAGTGCCTTGTGAATTCTGGTTGAATTCCCAACCGCAATCACAAAGGGTGTTTGTTGAAATGATGTTATGGCTAATTCCGCCAACAAGGCATTTCAGCTTGGCTTGACGATACACTGGGAATCTTCCCAAATTGTCATTCTTTTTCTTGAACCCTACCCAAACCGAAACAGTAGTAGATCCATCAATGTTCACCTTGCTACCATTTGCCGCCCTGAAGCGGTCATTCTGAGAGTTCACAACCCATGCACCGTAAGTGGCGCGTGATGCAGTGGCCATGACTGTTGCCGCTGCACCGGAGTCCAGCAACCACCAATGCTGGCTTTCGTCTCCCATCATAATTTCAGATAAAAGTGGATGCAACACTGGTGAATACCTATGCAGTTCAAATGAATGAGAAACTGTGTCTTGCACGTTCAAAAATGTTGAGATTCCAACCCTTTTCAATTCGACTCGATGACAGTTAGATGAAACAAGATCCTGAGAAACTGGAGTATCACCTTCAACCTCGATACCTTGCAAACCGCATTCAAAGGTCGTGACACGATGCGAAGTTTCCTGCAGAGATCCTGACAAAACACTGGTTCCTGATGCAGACATGGCACAAAGTAGACTGGAGTCAATTTGAGGGGTCTGTTCACGCACCCATTCAAAATCCAAATTCCACAACTGGCACACGTCTGTTTCTGTTTCCGTTTCAGTGCAACTGTCATCAAATTCGTCTCCATAGTTTGTTGGCTGGTCCACAACAAATGAACATCCAGACTCACTGTCAGAAACAAAAATGAGTTCGGGTTCTTCGCAAGATTCACTGTCCGAGATAGGAACGAATTCTCCTCCATCGAAAAATTCAGGGGCAAAAATAAAACATGCTGGTGGTAAACTGGTGAAAAAATAATGCAGTCTCACGTTTCTCAACCGACACAATTCTTGGTTCGCACCGAAATCATCACTGATGATCATGCAATTTTTACAATTGCAAAACAGTCTATTTGATTCCAAGCACTGCAAACCCCAAATTGAAACATGAAAAACGGTTTCATCACATGAAAAATGGCTGCAAATGGTTTCAGTTTCGTTTGAAATGTCTGTTTCAACTGTCAAACCTGTTGCAAAACTGGCAAAAACATCGGAAATCAATGGACTCAGCACGAGAGACTGTACTCCCTGAGCAGTTGCACCGGCACTTGCAGTGGCTTGCTGATCATCAGTCGCCGGCCAGCTCCAGGACTCATCCCAGTATTCCTGTCCCTCATTCCATGCACTGTCCCATGATTCATCCCAATTGCCATTCCAAACCTGTGACGTTTCTAACCAAGACTGGTCTTCCCACCAAGATCCATCGTCTTGCCACCACATGTCAGTCCCGTCATAGTCATTTTCGTATCCTACTTCGTTCATTTTTCCTTTCTTGCCAAAACCTTTACCCTTACCTTTGCCTTTCTTTCCTTTCTGCTTGCCCTTACCTTTGATCACCTGCTTGTTGTCGCCTTTTCCTTTCTTTCTTTCAGGGCAATTCACAGAAATGTGTCCGAATTTCTGGCATTTGAAACATTTCAGTTTTGACAAATCAACATCACATGCATTTGAACTGTGTTTTCGACTGCCACATGTACCACACTTCACACCGCCTACAGCGTCCAAATTCCAATTCCCATCCCCATCACTTGCAGACATGTCATAGTGTGCAGTTGACTCATCAGATACCTCTACCTGGTTCACCTGATACAAGTTCTTCTTGGGGTGGAATTCAGCAAACGCACGTTGCTGTTGTTCCCAACGCAAGGCTGTGGCACGAAATGCATGATATGATTCACCTCCAGTATGATGCAGACAAAACGTTCTCACTGCATCCGGTAAACTTCGTAGCAACACAGCTACCAAATCAGCTTCAGCTACATGCAACCCTGCAGCATCAATTCTACTTGACAGTGTTCCCAGCAACTTAGAATACCTAGCCATCTCGAAATCTATCTTTCTGATTGTGTCCGTGACAATGGTACTTGCACTGGTCTCATTACCATGCAGTGCAAAAGATTTCCCAGCTAAGGCTGTCCTGAAACTAAGTGCTTCACTCCGGGTCCTGATGCTGTACTCCAGGGTCAGTTGCCTCACCAACTCAAAGCCATTTGAAGCCTGCAGTTCCGTGTTCACACCAACATCTGCATTGCATAGATTGATCCCTTCACTGAACGCATTGATCAGCGTCAAAGTTCTTGGGTGACTTGCAAAAGCACTCCTCAGCATGGCCATCAGTCGTCGACTGCGTGCTCTCTGATTCACATTCAGCTGGTGCCAATTAAGAGGGTCTGGCCACCTGCACGCATGCTCGATCTCACTGCCGAACTCGAGGCTGGCTTGCATCGCCCAGGCTGTTAAATCATAGATGTATGCTTGCCACCCTAGGATTTCTGCTTCTCTGCTGGTCCACTTTGCACAATCCGGAGTTGGTGGCGTTCCCAGCCATTTCTCACTCTTAGCAAATACGTCTCCTACGTATTCCCCGGATGATCCTGGTACGTGCATTGGATCCATGCTCTGAGGAAATCCACTTGTGGTCCTTTGTCCAAACATCTCAGGTACACCTCTAGCCTGGCTTGCCTGTTCACCTAGAACTTGTCTTACTTGCAACAACTGCATTGGTTCCAAACCTCCCATCAGCCTCAGCACATCTTGCAGTCTTTGATTTTGGGGTGTTACTCCGCCAATGTCCTGTCCCATGCACATGCCTGCATTCTGTCCTGACCCAACCTGTCCTTGACATGCAGCACCTCCGCATTGACCTGACATCCATGGCATCCCATAACTTGCATTCCCCTGATTTGGTTCTTGACTTCTGCCTGTGCTAGCTTGGGCATTTTGGCATGCAGTTCCCATGCAACCTTGTCCTGGCATCCCTTGTCCATGCAGACCTTGTCCCATCAGACCTTGTCCTGTCAGACCTTGTCCACCTTGACCTTGTCCGAACTGACCTTGTCCAAACAGACCTTGTCCATGCAAACCTTGACCTGGATACCCTTGACATGCATTGCAACTACCACATCCATGACCTTGACCTCCAAGATAACCTTGGTTCTGTCCATAATTTCGAGGGTCCATCAATCCACCTCTCATAGGTCCATAAGATCCAAAAACGTTCTGTGCAGGGAGAATGTGAGCACCACCACCAACTGAGCTTCCGGCAGCAACTAAGTTCTGAGCTGGTGTCTGCGTTGTTGTTCCCATTCCTACTGCTGCCTGTTGCGCGTTCGCTTGCATCGCAGTACCTGTGGGCGAATTACCTGCAGCACCTGTGTTTCGTTCTGCTCCTGGTTCTCCTCCACCTTCCATCCTATTCATGATGGGTGACCCTGAGCCTAAGTGCAGTGAATTCATTCCTAGCGCACTAGTCTGGTTACTTGGTCCTTGTCCCTGGCTATTTCCTGGCAACATCGCGTCTAATTACACTACGCGTGGAGCACAACCGCTCCGCTACCATGCGAAATTTCAAACAGACCTAATTACAACCACTAGTCGCAAACGCACGCAATGGGGTCGGCCTCCGCCACGTCGAGTGTTTAAACCAAAAACACAAAACCCCAAAACAACGGCTCTCACTGCACCAGTCGCTCAACTCTTTTCCACACAGGAAACAAAGCGAAGAAACGTGTTTGTCTGTCATGCACCATGCACTGTGTTGTGTCGCTCTTGTTTCAGCTTTGCCGTCTTGGCAATGGCAGCGGAAAACGAAAATAAATTCTCATCCATTCACATTCAAACTGTTGTCCATTTCCATTGGGGTGAATTCACATGTGCTGAATTCACCTCAAACGTTCCAAAACCATCTCAAAAATTCCAAAAACATTCTCCTCGTCCATGAAGTTGTTGTAAAACGACATGCAGCTTCCAGAAAACGTAAATGCAGCTTGGCAGAAAAATTGGTTTCAGTTTGTTGTTGAAAAACGAGTCAAACCAGTTGTCAAAAAACATCATGCACATCCAGGAAAACGAAGTTGCACCAAAAACGTCTCAAATTCACTTGCAAATGCGAAGCATGCAGCAAGTGTATTTCGCAAACAAACATTGAAGTTCTTGTCCATAAACGTTGGCTCCAAAAACCTTTGCAGCATCATGCAAAGTCCAGAAAACGTCCAAAAACATATCAATCCCAGATGTTATTCCACCATTCTGCACCAAATCCAGAGCTGTGCACAAAGAAGACATTGTTGTCACCAAATTCCAGTTGCCATACCAAGTCATGCAGAAACGTAGCACATGTTCACCGTATCAACGGGAGTTTATACTTCCATAACTTGGGTGGACGTGCCAAGCAGGGGAGAGCCAAGTAATCCACTAGCGACTGCTTGCTCAACGTCCGCAGGTGGATATGTAGTAGCAAGGTAGGCTTCGACATGTCTATGATAGGCACTGGTAATACCGTGGGCTAGTTCATCAGGATCAGTATCCGAGTTCTCCAATACAGTGATGGGCACAGGGCTCTCATGACCTGAAGCTAATACAATGACCAGGCCTGCGTTAATTTCAGTGAATGCCTCACTCACTAAGATGACTCCTTTGGGCCTACACTCAGCGGCAGTTTCATCCTCGGCTGTTTGTCTTTCCGGGTAGGTTTAGTTGACCCAGGCGGTGAAGAGTCATCGCTGCTGGACGACGCCCGACGAGACATGCGGGGACTCAGGTCTGGTGACCCACCATAGTCAACTTCATCTGCCAGATCGGCACCATAGGTAAGTGGCGGAGCTCGTAGTGGGTCAGCTGTTCGGACAGCAATATGGTCAGCACTATGCGATCTGGACAGCTTCAATGGTGGGCCAGGTTGCTGCATATCTCTGCCCGTGTCCACAGAGCGCGCACGTTTGTGCGATGATGCAATGGGACTCGGAAGTTTGCTTTTTGCAACTTTGCTTGGCGTAGCTGGGAGGGTTGGATCAGTGCTCGCTAGCCAAAGTTCTCGTATCTCAAAGAGGGTCACAGGCACACAATCGCTGTCAATCAGTGCAAAGTTGATGGTCGGAAAGAGGAATACACAAGCATCAAGGATGTACGTCCCAGCCCATGTCGGGTGTACCTTGTGAAGACCAGTGTCAGCCGAAATGTGGACAAAGACAACTGTGGTGAGTTCGCCATATGGACCGACATATCGTAGCCGTTCTTTCCACCAAGCAGCGACCATTGGCCAATAGCTAAGTCCAGGCTCAGACTTGACCTTGTCTGATTGCAGATCCCGATTGTCCGTCACCAGATATACCGTGTGGTAGGGCAGAAACGCTGAGCTCTGACTAACCAGCCATCGGTACAACTTGTGCCAATCAGGTCCAGGTAAGGTTTCGCTCCCGTCGACCGTGGCAATTTCATAGTCATGCCGATCCGGTGCAGCTGTCTTCTTATGGGGGTCTCCAAATCGCCAGTGCTGCTCAATCGATACATTCAGCCCGTATTCAGTCGAAATGCTCTTGTGCTGTTCAATTGCGTAGAGCAAGTCAAAGAAGCTGATATTTGGGTTCTTTTCATACCAAGACTTTGTAACCTGTTCTCTGGAAAGCAGAGACATCACACTGTGAATTCCTGGGCAGCTGATTTGGCTGTAGAATAGAAGAACGGGGGAGGGAGGGAGGTGTTGAGAATCCTGACACGTCCTTGGTCAGAAGACTCAAGCACACCAATTGGAAGAAACAACAGAAAAACCGACAGGGAGGAACAAAGAGATGACAAACAAGGCAGGCAACAACAAGGAAGGGCCAACAGCGCAACACACAACCAAACAAAGCAAACAAACAAAGGGGGGGGAAGAGGGGGGGGGAAGTGTTGAAAAACCTGACACGTCTTTGGCCAAGAGGCTGGAAGCCCTGACAGTCTTTAGTCAGAGAATCCAGGCACGAGAGAGAGAAAAGAAAAGAATGGGAGAGGAGGTGAAGGGAGGCGCTGGTAACCCTGGCACGTCTTTGGCCAGAGAAACCAGACGTCAACTGGAAGGGAGGGAGAAGCAGGATGAAGTGAAACGAGCAATGATGGATACTATCGTGGAATCTGGTCCTTATGCACGAAAGATCAATATGTGCTTTGTTGAATGAAGAAGAAGCTGTAGCAATACCCTTCGCCTAATATCCGGGAAGGTAGCTACTATCACAGAACAAACCATGAACCCCTAAATAGGGCCTATATTTCGATTCCAAAAATGGCCCCATCACGGCAAAGACAATGTAGCCAATCGGAAATAGTGAAGGATATTCTCGAAGAGCATGCAAAGGTCGGTGGAGCCTTCACAGGATGGCTGCAGGCGAAATGTTTCATTCCAGCTCCTCAGTACAATGATAACATCTGGGCCAGTCCAAGTCCCCTGCAACCCCTGCAGTCAGCGTTAAAGTGACAAAAGCAAGGTGGGCCAGAGAACCCAAAAGCATGACGGCACACAGCACGCCTTTTAATCTTGTGGTGTGGGCAGCTGTGCTCTGCACGAAATCGACGTAAGATCTGTACTGAAGCATCGTGCGCACTGACGGTATCAGGGGCCACAATTCACCACAGCATGCTGTGTCAGCTACGTCTACATTCTTCTAGTCGCTTTTTCTGCTAATGTAATTAATTCCGTCCCATCTTATCTATTTCTGCGTTCTCATTTCGTTTGCTAGAGACCCCTAGAAAAATGTGACCACACCCAATCCCCTGCGACCCCTGCGGTCAATGTTGAAATTTGTCAATGTTTGAATACCGATCGAACAGACATCAATAGACATGAAAGGCTTTCATTCTGGGAGGTCTCCTCGATAGACATCAAACATTTATTCTGAAAAGTCCGCGGCATGTCAACATTGACTGCAGGGGTTCAAGGGGATCCCCTGCGGCTTTTCTTTCAACTAAGCAGCTGCACCTGCCAACAAACAGTACTGGGCCTTCCACAAACGCGCGTCGTACTACGCAATCATGAAGAGACATGCAAACTCAGATGTATAAACAGGTTCGCTCAGGCGCACGCCAAAAGCTGCATCGCAACCCTGGCGTCCATTCGGCAGGTGAGTTGTTACACGCTCCTTAGATGTATTGGACTTCCATGACCACCGTTCTGCTGTCAAAATGAAGAAAAACCTGTTGTGGCATCTGGAACATTTAAGCACCTTAGCCCAACGTTAAATTCATCCCTCATCGCCAGTTCTGCTTGCCAAAAACGGCCCACTTCTTCCACAAAAATTTGAAGCTCACGCCAAAAGCTGCATCGCAACCCTGGCGTCCATTCGGCAGGTGAGTTGTTACACACTCCTTAGATGTTTTGGACTTCCATGACCACCGTTCTGCTGTCAAAATGAACCAAAACCTTTTGTGGTATCTTGAACGTTTAAGCACCTTAGCCCAACGTTAAATTCATCCCTCATCGCCAGTTCTGCTTGCCAAAAACGGCCCACTTCTTCCACAAAAATTTGAGGCTCACGCCAAAAGCTGCATCGCAACCCTTGCGTCCATTCGGCAGGTGAGTTGTTACACACTCCTTAGATGTTTTGGACTTCCATGACCACCGTTCTGCTGTCAAAATGAACCAAAACCTTTTGTGGTATCTTGAACGTTTAAGCACCTTAGCCCAACGTTAAATTCATCCCTCATCGCCAGTTCTGCTTGCCAGAAACAACAAGAACAGATCAGGTTAGACATTATCGCAGCTGCAGCAACAGGAACTTGTTTTGGTAGAAGAAACAACTCTATACGCACTACGTTGCTACGCAAGGGCCTGCCTCATACCACAACCTCATACCAGGACCCCGAAGCGAATGTTACAACCTGTCGCCGGGGGGAAAAAAAAAAAAGGTCCAGCTTTCAACTGCTGCACTCATCTGGGGGCCTGCCACCGCAAAAATGCACATTTTCACCTGGGAGTCTGCCACCGCAAAAAAAAAGGTTAAGAAGGTTCAGCTTTCAACTGACGCACTCATCTGGGAACCTGCCACCGCAAAAAACCACAGAAGGTGTAGCTTGCAAGTGTCGCATTTTCATCTGGGAGCCTGCCACCGCAAAAACGTCAAGAATATCCAGCTTGCAGCTGTCACATTTTCACCTGGGAGCCTGCCACCGCAAAAAAAAGGTAAAGAAGGGTTTGTTTTCAACTGCCACACTCATCTAGGGGCCTGCCACCGCAAAACCGTCAAGAATAGGCAGCTTGCAGCTGTCACATTTTCACCTGGGAGCCTGCCACCGAAAAAAAAAAGTAAAGAAGGTTTAGTTTTCAACTGCCACACTCATCTGGGAGCCTGCCACCGCAAAAACGTCAAGAATAGGCAGCTTGCAGCTGTCACATTTTCACCTGGGAGCCTGCCACCGCCAAAAAAAAAAAGCAAAGAAGGTTCAGCTTTCAACCGCCACACTTATCTGGGAGCCTGCCACCGCAAAAACGTCAAGAATATCCAGCTTGCAGCTGTCACATTTTCACCTGGGAGCCTGCCACCGCAAAAAAAGGTAAAGAAGGTTTAGTTTTTAACTGCCACGCTCATCTGGGAGCCTGCCACCGCAAAAACGTCAAGCATATCCAGCTTGCAGCTGTCACATTTTCGCTTGGGAGCCTGCCACCGCAAAAGAAAGGTCAAGAAGGTTCAGCTGGGAGCCTGCCACCGCAAAAAAAATCAAGAATATCCAGCTTGCAGCTGTCACATTTTCACTTGGGAGCCTGCCACCGCAAAAAAAAAAGGTCAAGAAATTTCAGTTTGCAACTGTCACGCTCATCTGGGCGCCTGCCACCCGAAAAAGGGAACAAATGTGCAGCTTGCAAGTGTCGCATTCTCATCTGGGAGCCTGCCACCGCCTAAACGTCAAGAATATCCAGTTTGCAGCTGTCACATTTTCGCCTGGGGCCTGCCACCGCCAAAAAAAAAAGTAAAGAAGGTTAGCTTTCAACTTTCAACTACCACAGTCATCTGGGAGTCTGCCACCACAAAAAATGAACAAATGTGCAGCTTGCAAGTGTATCATCTGGGGGCCTGCCATCAAAAAAATGTCAAATCCAGATTGCAAAACAGAAGGTGGGATAGATTAGAACTTTTTTTTCACACAAAGGAAGATTGATATGATTTAAAAAAAAACCTTATTCTATCCCACCTCGACAAAAGTTCATCTACCAGATTTCAGGAAACTGGGAATTTTTTGTTGGTTTACTTCCAGGTGAGAATGCGACAGCTGCAAGTTGATTTTTCCTGTTATTTTTTTTCCGGTGGCAGGCTCCCAGGTGAAAATGTGACAGCTGCAAACTCGATATTATTGACGTTTTTGCGGTGGCAGGCTCCCAGGTGAGTGCGGCAGTTGAAAACTGAACCTTTTTAGATTTTTTTTTGCGGTGGCAGGCTCCCAGGTGAAAATGTGACAGCTGCAAACTGGATATTTTTGACGTTTTTGCGGTAGCAGGCTGCAAATATGTAGAATCCCAAATAAGGATCTTTATGCTCGCGTGCGTGCAGTCTACTTACCGCGAAACAACGAGTTACACCTTACTACAACGTCTCCCCGTCAAAAACGTCGTAAACAACCAGCAAAACCGAAATCACATGGTTGCTTCCCTTGAAGCAAAACAAAGATGTCACATGTTGTGACTGCTTCTTACAAACAAAACAAACGAACTCACTCAAACTGATTTGTTTTGAGTTGGTTGGTTTGAAAAAAATTGTTCTCGTGGTGAATAAGCCATGAAACAAAAAAACGAATTCCGCTCATCCGGTGGTGACATTTCATGTCATGTTGAAAATGACGTAAATTACTCATTTTCAGACAAACCTATATTATATATATAAGTTACCGGCTAAGACGCCAAGTCTAGAAGTCATCCTTCCAAGTTACGCGCAGAAAAAAACGCATGTGAAAATAAAACCAAAAATAACATGTGACATGCGGACATGTGAAAAACTGCCGTCGACAAGTTGAAGCTGAAACACACTTGCACATTCAGTTTTCTTTTTCCTGTCAAAGCATGGGGAAAATCTTAAATTGTTCCAAGCTGGATCACACTGGCACGGTGACACAAAACCCACTTGAATCCAAACATTTCTTGAGAAAAAGAAATGAGTGACCCCGTTTGCATTACACATGTTAAATGACAAGCAACATTCATTGATCGTTGCACGTTTGTTTAAACTGACAGTTGGTGCATTCATGTTTGTGAATCAGCTCACAAGGTTGGAACATCTCCAACTGAACATCTGACATTTAAAATACAAGACGGAAACGCGATAGTTTCACGCCAGCTTCATGGATGATCGCTGTGTTCAAGCCGATCTAAGCGTCACGTGCTAGGTCCCAACAAAGAGCGGGAAATCAGACAGGGTGGCACACTCTGTTTCAGAAAGCCTGCCGGGTCTCCAAACCAAAGTCCAAATGGTCAAGCGCAACGCTTAACCTATCTATAAACCGCTATTGACAAGTCAACTGCAAACGTCCCCCAGCGTTTTGCGCGAGCCCGCGCAGGCGAAATGCACATGGACATGTGATAAGAGGCATTTCGTGTGGAAATTTGCAGGGAAAATGCCGGACCCGTATTCCAAGGCAAGCATTTTGTGCGAGCCTGCGCAGTCAAAATGCACATGGACATGTCACAAGAAGCATTTTGTGTTATGTCACCCACACATTACTACCACAATTTCAGCGTTGATGCAAACGTCGGGCAAATAAGACAACATGTCGGTGAAAATGGGCCACTCTTCAATGGTATCTCCCTGCCAAGTGGCTGCAAAAGTAGTTGCACTGCTGGCCCGCGCATCTGATTGACACCGGCACACAAGGGCATCTTCAGCCCTCAAAAGATGAAGGTCGAAACTGCCCGAAATAAAAAATCATCATTTGCACCAATCTCCAATGATGTTTTGTTTTGTTCCACGTGAGAAGAGGAGGAAATAAGTAAATAAAGGGAAACGAGGACAAGCAAATGACCACATCAGAGTAGTGAGTCCGTGCACAGCAGACAAGCGTTACCGACCCGCTAAAACTTCACAACACTCAAAACTAGAAATGCTTCTGGAGGAAGTAAGCCAGGCCTCCGTTGTGATAGTGAATCCTGGTCGCTTCATGGGGCGGGATGTTCCTCGCAAAAAAGCAGCTTAAACATCGTCGCATTGCAGAACGTCAGTTACTCATCTAAACACTATGTCATACAACAGGTTGAACATCGAGCCTTCAAACACAGATGCTGCTGTTCATTGATGCAACCTTGAAAGTCATTAACACCTTTTGTCATGCGCACTAACCGGCGCTAAGGTGAAGAAAACCAAAGCTTTGCTGTTCCCCAGCGGTGCGCACTAACTGGCGCCCCAGTGAAGAAACTACAATGTAGCCAAGGTTGAAAAGACTACACACTCGCCTGAGTTTGGCGTGAAAGCAAAAAAACAAGTCCTCTTTGCTCAATCGGCCAGCTTTGGCGATGAGTCTCTTCTGCTTTTTGCTTTCGCTTTTCAGCGTTTTGCTGACGTCTTTCAGCGAAGCTTTCAACTCCTGCCTTCTCCGCTTAAGGTCGCCCAGCACGTCAGTCATAGTAGTAGAGATCACAGGCGCAGCCACGGAGGAGGTCACAGCTGCACCGTCAGCCATAGAGCCCATAGAGGTCGCAGCTGCCAAATCATGCGCGCCGTCAGCCATGGAGCCTATGGAGGTCACAGTGGGGTCACTACTGGCGCAACAGCAGGGTTTTTCGTCTCTACAAATTCAATCAGAGCCGTTGAACAGGCATGCACAGTTAGCCAGCGCAGCTGTTTCCACACTGAACAAATGCTGGTCAGGCACCAGCAAAACGGCTCCATGTTTTGAACTGTCTGACGGTCCTTTTTTCAGACCTCCGCAACGTTCTGTCATTGTACTCCTCACCCTCTACTAGGATGTAAAGCCAGAACTCCGCTTGACTGGACACATGCATGGGCAATGCTAGGCGAATGGGCTGGAGCTATTGCATTCCCCATCCCGGAGCAAGGAGAATGGCCGCGTCATGGAGATGGCCGATACCTAAGACCGGACTTTGTTGAGCGAACCCCGCCCTTCCTTACCTGGGCGCGCCCTATATTCGAGTAAGGTGCACTCTCCCCAATGTCTGTTTTCCCCGCCAACTTTCCCATCCTCTGTCTCCCAGGAGACAAGTTGTTCCAGAGCAAAGAGCTAGCCATAGGGTATAGCCTGCCACCGATCGTACATGCTTTCCATGGAGTAAAGTAGGCCTGGCGCGAGCCTCCAGCTCCTACTGCCCAAATCCTCCCTCTCCTGGAAGCACTGCAACGACGACTGGGTATTGACCCTAGCAATGCAGAACTAGCCACCAATGAAGTCCTTGCTAGCCATGCAGATCCTAAATACACTGATTGGAAAATCACTGTCATGGATAATACCTCCTGGCAACTCAATGACGCTGACCCAGGGTCCCTGGACGTTCAGTGCACGGTTGGGTGGAGAGAACTCGATGACGATTGGGACATACTGCTCGCTTGCAAAAAGGAAGCGCATGTGTATGGCCATCCCTTAGTAAACAAGACGATTAGAACGCAAGAGCTGGCACAATTGCAGACACTGCCCACACGCAAGAATATTTGCTGCTACACATTGCCATGTTTCCCATAGGTGCACACACCTGGTGCCGTGTCTTAGGAATGTCACTGCAGACCAATTGCAGGCACAGATCATCAGTCGAGCCATGGAACTGTTGCGTTTCTGTCCTATCACCCCAGCACATAGGAAACCGCCGTGGCCAGGGTACATGCATGGCCTGCGGCTTTTCACTAAGTTATTAGTGGTCCATCCGCTGGTCGGAGTATGCCTGCCCCCTGAAATCCGCCCGGTAGATCTTCTGAGATTAACAGGATACATGGTAGGCGCTCTCTTCATTCGAGGACACAGTGCTGGCTCGTACGCAGGGATGGTATGGGAAACCATCCTTTCGGAATTCCCAGACATTGAAGGCAAAGCCGTACTAGCAGCCATTGCTCTCCACCATCGCTGCTTACGACACACAGCATGTCTCAGCATCGACAGATCCACCTCATTCACCATACAGATGACAAGCTTTGTGTATGGAACCCGTCAAACTATGACATTAAACTGCTCAGGCAACGGGGCTTTGCAATCACGCATGTCACAGGATGGAGAGCATACCTAGGCACTGCACAACACAACTATTCGCACTGGACACGAGTTGCCTCGCAGAGGGACGACCTGATATGGCGCAGCTGGAAGGCATCCCAGGCGTGCTTCCATTCGAAGTGTACTCACAGGCCCCCCTCCGCCTGATCTCATGGTGTAGCTTCGAGCTCCCCAAAACTGCCAAAAAACTCCTGCGCGAATTAGCTGAAATGTGCGAGCTCCCTGAGACAAGGACACAGGCACTTGTCACCCACATTGCTGTTCATAACCCAGAGGTAAAAACGGAGCAAGAGGCAACCCAATACTTAGCCACATTGGCAACTGTCACCATCTCGTCAAGGACCAAGTTGCTCAACTATACCACCATGGTTCAACATTTCCTTGGCACCTTGCAATTGCCATGGCCGTCCACATGTTAGACTACTATTTGCCCATGCTCAGCCCCAACGAAGGCTATAATGAAACAGGGTTAACAATGCAGAGTGCAGGACCCATCCGTCAACCTTGGCAACCCATTACCTTTGAATTCCTCTTTAAAGGCAGCGAATTTGGACACTGGAAAGTCAAAGGCGGACAAGATGCATTTGCGTTCCGACATCCAAGCCTTGGCAAAACTGAAGTGTACAGCCTCCTAGCCAGCGATGCGCACTATCACAAAGTTAGCCCCATTGGCACGGGTAGGCTAGTTGCCATGGTAGGCACGACAGAAGAGCCAGCCGATGACGATGGAGACCTTCAGCAACTATTTGGGTTAGTTCTCGCCATCACGCCACGCACATCCAAAAGCAAAGATGAGCTGCCTGCCTCCCGCATATACAGACAGTGCAACCCCAGATTCATCGAAATAGCCTTTCTCTCAGGGCCAGCCATTGAATTTTTTGCACAAGAACAGTTTGAAGCCCTTCAAGACTGGTATGAGGCCTCCGGCCAGCTCCTGGATCCCATTGATGCTACCGTCCAAGGGCAGAAAAGCCCGGTCCCAGGGACCTTCTTCCTGCACACAATGTGGATGTTCGGATGTACCAAGCCTACCAGAGAGGTTACCGCTGTCGCGCAAACCCCCCCGTGCAGATACCACCTGGGATTAGGCATCTATAATGTCCAAACGGCAGTGGAAGGAATGGATGGCAACAAAAGATCACATTTTTTGCATTTGTGCGGCCAGTTGCTACGCCTAGTGCTCATCCCATGTCATGTAGAGGGCGAGCTTCACCCCTGGACCCGCTCCACTGCACTGTCCTTTGCCGCAGAGCTCGTTGGGCATGTCTTGGGCACACTCTGCGCAGTGACAATGGCGTTGCTTACCAATCGGTTAGACCTGTGTATCCAAGGGCTTTTCGGAGCAGGCAAGTCGAAATCGATGGCAATCCTCATCCTAGCTTTGATCGAAATCGATGCCACTGACAGCCTCAAAATACTATTCATCTGTAAAGAGAACTCCGGCACGAGATCCTTTGCTGACCTCCTCCTATGGCTCGACCCCCCGTCGGGGGTGTTTGGGCGCATAGGTAGGCTAGTGGGAGACCAAGAACGCAATAAAAGTAGCTACTCCCACACGAAATTCGACATACACCCGAGAGAAAGAAGGCAAATGCTGAATAAGTGTCAGTTAATTCTAGCCACCGGAGGAACGGTAGCCCAGGATCTGACCATGCAATGGTCAACAATGGGTGGCTTTATGCAAGAGCTCTCCCTCCTAGTCATTGATGAAGGCCAGCAATATGGCACTGACCGAGAAATTGCAGTCATCAGCTTACTGAGACAGCAACCCCTGGTCTTGTGGACAGGAGACTCTGAGCAGACACCCGGCGGCATTAGTGACCGCAATTATTATATGCCAGCCAACCTTGCTGATGCAATGATCCGACTACTAGATGGTTCGGCCAATGAAGGTTTGGCAGCTCTCAGTCAAATCCTCAAACGAGGACAGCCCACTCTAGGTCAGCTATGGACAAGTCACCTCTCGCCGCAGGATGCAGAAGACCTTAGTGCAGCCAGCACTGTTCTCCCAGGCCTAAGAGCCCAATTTGAAGCAGCCCAGCCCAATATGCAACGGTACTCCCGTTTTGTGGATTCAGAACTGCTGGCAGGCACCGCCATTAACTTTCCACGGTCCCTCGTACGCCTCGCCTGGATCTTGCAGCATGCCGCTACTCTCCTACCCATGGCTGGAGACATACAAGCAGTGTTAAATTCCCAGACCGCCGGAGTGAGTGACATCCATGCTTGGGGGTTAATGCTTCCCTCTAGCTCTAGGGTTAGCCCTGTAACATACCATGCAGTGGTTGCAGTTCGCTATCCTGATCTCTGCAGACAGATCAATGGCCTGTGGGAACTGGGAAGCTTTGCCTCGGGAGGACTTCCCGACAAGCCACCAGGGTTCCAACTAGTGCTTTGGGATACTAATGCTAGGATCAACGGGTTGGTAGCGACAGACCTTGAGACGCTTGTGGCAGAAGTCCTCACTCCTTTCCCGCACAACGCTGGATTTGCAGATGGACTTTTTACAATGACCACGGCAACGTTCAGATCACAAGAACAACTTGAACCGCTCCGTGCTCAAAAGAGATTATGTCCGCACCCTGCGTGTAGAAACAATAGCCAATTCAGCAGGAGGAACAGCACAAGTATCAATCGTAGCTCAGCCCAGTATAGGATTTTTGAACACCAAATATTACTCCAACGGCTCCCCAAGACACCGAAGACTGCCTCGGCAGAATCACTGTAGGACTCACCCGATCCAAATCGTTAACTGTGCTTGTCTCCCCGTTAGACATGATGGGACTCATGGGCATGGCGCAGGTGATTGCGACAATTGCATATGGCATCCGGGGCCTCCGGAGAGGAAAAACGACATGGAGTTGGCCTGACTTTAACCCTGACCCAGTTCAAGAGAATCTAGCACAGTTAAGCCGATGGTCACTCAACGCGGCACCAACCTGGGAGTTCCCTCCACTTGCAATCGCCAACCAATATTACGACCAGCAAGCCGACGAAGTGAAGCGAGCGAGATACCGCTTAATATTGGTGCGGGGATCGGACCTTCGCTGGTTAAACAGGGAGCGTCTCCAAGAAGTTCAAACAGGCTTAGCATCTCACCACAAGTGGCTCCCCGAGCAGGATCTCCCTTTTACTGAAGTCGTCCTGTATGCCTACGCGGCTGATCGCACACCCTTTCCCACCTACGTGTGCCTGCCCTCAGGACTGTACAAAGCCCGCACCGGGCAAGTAGTAGCGCAGACGGGCCCAGGAAAGGAGATCCTGTCCCTGCCTGGTATATACTTCTTTGATGGATGGAGATTACACCCTAAGTTGCCGATTCCAGACCACTTGCCACGCGCAAAAGAGGCGCCAGTTCAAGGTACCGCTCTAACTGCACCTGCACCCGGTACGGAACCCAAAAGGTCGCCTGAAGAAGAAGCGCGAGAGACATCCTTGCAGTGGCTGCCAAGAATCAGCCCGAAGATGGGCCAAACACAAGAAGAGCAGCCGTCCGTGCATGTAAGTACTTAAGAGCTATGGTCAACCAATATGAGTCCACCATCACCGCAGTACACCTAGCCGCCCGCACACATACACAGAAAAGCAAGGGCACGGTAGGACCAGCAGTTGACTATCGCCCGCAAGGAGAAGCCCTCCCGGTCATCTCCGCAGACCTGACCTCCGAATTACTGCATTGTTTGTCCACGCTCCCAGACCCATGGCCCCTGGCCAAGATCACCATAGACATGGAGAAACCGAGCCAGTGGGTCTCCAAGTTGTGCAGACTCTACTTCGCTGATGAGTATGCCAAGCGAACGATTGGACTACCCTCACGTCGGCATGTCCCGGACATTGCGGGTGCGCTTCGAGCAGTCCAAGCCATACTCCCCAAACTCGAAGTCAAAATGATTGAATTCTTAGCTGAATGGATGGTCACTCTGTTAATGCCAGCATCACACGTATTGGAAGTGAGGGCACCTCGCCTTTCCTTTATGATGCTCAAGGAATACTGGTTTAGAGAGCTGTACCTAGGTCTGAAAGTCACAGCATCCTTCGACCGCTCCGAATCATACACCAGGGTAATCGATGGTCAGGTAAGATCTTGCTGGTGCTCAGCTGGGAGCAAAAGAGTAAAGTGTTAACTTGCTGGTGCTCAGCTTTCATGCTTTATCTCCACAAGTGATCCAGAGAGACTTTCGAGCAGTGCTTTGCTACTAATGCATCAGGTTTGCATTGATCATTTCTTATTAATATTGATATTTTGGCTTAGGGGTCTTGGCCAGTGCAGCAGATTTTTTTGCTGTAAAAAAAAGATGTCTTGATACTTTTATCTTTTATCTCCACCTAAACTGTCAAAAGGCATTTGTATTGATCTTCATTTTGAAAAATGCAAAGAAAAAATATATCCTAAATCAATTTTCCCGGTTTAAAATTTTAAGCAGGGCTGTGAACATGTACCACCATCCAGGTAGCCCGGAAGTTGAACATTGTTGTTGCTGAACATGGATATGTATGGGTATTGTTCTATCTATATATGTTCAACACCCGCAAAAAAAAACATTGCTGAACATGTGAACATTGTGTTTGTTGGTGCTGACAAGTACCATGAACATTGCTGGTGCTGAAAAAGTACCAGCATCCATGTAGCCCCTTTCTCATCCATGTAGTCCCTGAGTTTTAGGTAGCTGTTGGTGCTGCACAAGTACCATGAACCCTGTTGGTGCTGAAGAAGTACCAGCATCCATGCAGGCCCTCATTTTTGAAATGTTAGCTTTGCATAGGCCCTCTGGGTGATTTGTTTACGAAAAGCACGTTGTTGTTTTTTTTTGGGGGGGGACAGGGGGGGGGTTGATATGTTTTGTTAATTTTTTCACACTGAAAAAGTATCAGTACCATCATCCATGGACACCACAAGATGGCCCTGCCCTGCAAAAAAAATGGGACATCTCTTCACTCAGAGAGTTGTACCAGGATCCTTAACTTGAGAATGGCCCAGCAAAAATTGAGATAGGTCTTCACTGAGAGCGTTATGCGAGGATCCATATCTTCAGATGGCCCTGCAAAAAAATGGGATACCTCTTCACTGAGAGAGTTGTACCAGGATCCTTATCTTGAGAATGGCCCAGCACAAGTTCTGAAAAATTATGTCAGGATCCATATCTTGAGATGGCCCTGCAAGAGTTACTTGAGATATAGGAACATAGATGGCGCTGCGAAAGTTACTTGATATAATAGGGACCCCACCACTCAAAGAGTTTTATCAGGATCCATGTAGCATTTTGGATCTAGTCAGAGATAGCTGAGAGAAGTTCATTTTGAAGACGTGTCAGAGTCTCAAAAAGGAGGGGGGGGGCAGGGCGTTGCAAAAAAGTCCATCTCGCCCTAGGCCAAGCTGATTATTCTTCTTCAGGATCAGAGTCCTCCAAAGGCAGGGGGCCAAACGGGCACAGCTATGTTGAGTCAATGGTACTTTTGCAGCACCTTGATGCAACAATCTGGCATGGTGGTGCTTCTCCAGCGCCAGCCCAGGCATTGATGGGGCCAATCACTGTTGAAGAGGTGGCGCGCTGAGTGTCCAAGTGTGAGTGTTGGTGCTGTGTAAGTACCAGCTTTTACCTCCAGTGCTGAGTAAGTACCTGGATCCATCCATACACCTACAGATGACCTAAAATAATAAGATATACCTTATACGGTGCTGCGCAAGTACGTACAGGGACCTCATTTTTTGCAGTGTTCTTCACAATGTGGCACTTCTTCAGCGCCACAACATTACTGAACCAGATTCGTGCTTAATTTTAATGTGCCATGTTGCACATAATGTGAAACAATACCGTTTCGTTTGAACAAGTACCACCGTGGTGCTGAGAAAGTGGCACTAGCAATACAAGGGTGCTTCAAAGATGATTGCTTCAAATCAAGTTCAGCTGCACTTCAAAACTACATGTTTTCAAGGGTTTCTCATGTAACCCTGGCCTGCCATCAACGATCAGCATCGCTGTTCAGGAGGTCGTGGCCTTACTCGTCATGGAGGCAGGACCAATTGGGTTGGGGAGCATGAGCGGTTTCTTTTAGGACCATTGGGTGCTGAAAACATACCATGGTGGTGCTGCATCAGTACGATCTCCATGATTTTTTTCTTTATACATACATACATACATACATGCATGCATACATACATACATACATGAATACATGATCATACATACATTACATACATGATCATACGTGCATACATACATACATGCATAGGAAATGTGGTGCTGCACAAGTACCACATGCATAGGAAATGCGGTGCTGCACAAGTACCACTTGTTTTGCTCATTCTTCTTCAGCACTGGTACTTATTCAGCACCTTCTTTCTGTTTCAGAGGTACTTCCCCAGCACCTGCTATGGAAACAACTCCAAGTTTCTTGACCCATCATGCTCGGGGCTCAGTTTACGCATAGATGATGGGCTTCAACCGAACGTTGGAACACAAGAACATCCGCACCAGAAGTTTTTGCATGTCATGTATGATCATTATTTGCCGACCGCCATCTCAAATTCGAGTATATACATCAAACTTAACTTGACTGTGCCTGCGCGTTGTGTGATTCCGTCCCTCCCAACATTTTCCCAGCGTTGCGCAGCAAGCGTGCAGCAGCTTCTCACACATGATGTGCGGCGCCGCACTTTACTTGGTGACACTGCGCTTGCGCTTGCCACTTGGAACACTTTTTCTTGTATGGGGCTGGACATCTTCCACTCGACGAGGGTTGCTCACTCCGATTGCGATCATCTTCTGGTTGTCTCCGTAAAACTTGTGGTAGACATCCTGGACGGATGTAGAATCAAGATGTTGATCATTGATGTATAAATTCATTCAGAAATGACGCATGTGAAGAAACTGCTGCAACTGATGGCTAATGACAATTCTCCTCAAGTAGCTAGCCAAAAGAATAGGAAAGAAAGCGCATAAAACTTAGTGTAGCTGGCGAGGCACACAGCAGTCAGTGAGATTGGCAAACCCCAAGGCAGCATGGCCCACATCGTCAACCATGATCTTCGCATTGTCATACTGGGTCAGTGACACCACTTCGCAATAGATGCGAGTACTTGTGCGCCAATGCATTGCCAGGGTCATTCCGACTTTCAAGCTCTTTATTTGTGATGCTCTTCTCGCTTCGATCACCTTGTCTCCACGTAGGATTGCCTCAGCATAGCATCTTTTGGTGAGAAGTGAGTAGTGCTGGGGTTCCTCCGACATGACGCAGCTGTGGGTCAGTCGAGTGGAGGCATACCAGCTTGAGCACAAATGTTATGTTTGGGCATGCGCGCATGTCAGCATGCACGCACGTGAGCTTGTGGATGTGCTTATTTCGGAGACTCGTTACTGGTACTTGTTCAGCACCACAACATCCTGGTACTTGTTCAGCACCACAACATCCTGCTGAAAAAAGTTCATGATTATCAGCCATATACATGAGAATGATATACGCACGCAAATTATCCGTATCTATTATGCAATATGTTCTGTTTTTTGCAGTTTTTGGAGAAATAGCTCAGTTTGACTTTGAAGTGTCATGCGCCACAAGAGACAGGGACTCAGAATCAGACACGCTCGGCGTAGTAGCCGCAGACCCAAGCCTAAGCGAGCCAAATTCATGATGCCCCCCTAAGCGAGACAAACCTCTTCCCGTTCCGGTACTTGCGCAGCACCATTCCAATAATTTCTATAAACTCGCATGGATTATGGATTATTGGCTCCAATGAGTGTGGGTCAAGTGCATTGTTCTTCTTCAGGATCAGAGTCCTGCAAAGGCAGGGGGCCAAACCGGTGCTGAGTAAGTACCTGGATCCATCCATACACACCTACACATTACTTGCTGGGTGCATTGTTCTTGTCTTGCAGGGTGCTGCACAAGTACCCTGGTTTTGTTGCTCCCGGTGCTGCGCAAGTACCTAAAGGGGCCTCATCTTTTGCAGTGTTTGTCTTGCAGGGTGCTGCACAAGTACCCTGCTTTTGTTGCTCCCGGTGCTGCGCAAGTACCTACAGGGGCCTCATTTTTTGCAGTGTTTGTCTTGCAGGGTGCTGCACAAGTACCCTGCTTTTGTTGCTCCCGGTGCTGCGCAAGTACCTACAGGGGCCTCATTTTTTGCAGTGTTTCACGCTTCTGTTTCCACCGGCGAAACGGAAGCCAAAACGGAAGCGACAATAGAAGCAAGAACGGAAGCCATTTTTGTGGTTGTGGTAGCCAGTCCCAGTAGACTTTTGTCAGGCTGCTCCTTGCGTGGTCAGCTCATGTTCTTTCGTGGTCAGCTCAGCTCTGCGTGGTCAGCTCATCATTTTTTGAAGCGGTGCATCAATGCAACTCATGGCTTTTTCACAGCACTGTATTGTTGCCGCAGCCACTCAAATCACAGTGGAGGAAATTTATTAAATAAACATTACATGCGTATGAAGAAGAAGAAGTGACCAACCTAAATTACATAACATAAGACACGCAGATAAAAATCACATTGGACAGTTCACTCCGCTTTGACGATGTGGCCTCACGGTCACCTGCCCGCGCCGCAGACTATGCCACCACAGGTGCCACCACAGGTGCCACACTTGGTGCCGCAGCAGATGCCACCGCAGATGCCAGTGATGCCCCAGCAGGTGATGATGCCAGGGCACCACCAGCAGCCCATGCCCCAGCAGGTGGCACAGGGGCCAGGGGCTGAGGGGCCAAAGGCGCCACAGCAGGTGGCACAGGGGCCAGCCCAAAGGCCAAAGGCGCCACAGCAGGTGGCACAGGGGCCAGCCCAAAGGCCAAAGGCGCCACAGCAGGTGGCACAGGGGTCAGCCCAAAGCCAAAGGCCAAAGGCGCCACAGCAGGTGGCACAGGGGCCAGCCCAAAGGCCAAAGGCGCCACAGCAGGTGGCACAGGGGCCACCACCCAAAGCGCCAGAGACAATGCCAAAGGCAGTGTCACAGCCCAGTGCCAAGACAACTGCAAACGCAAAGGCGTTACAGCGGTCCTTCGACAACCTGACCGAAATGCAGAGCCGGGCCCATAATGCTGAGCTCAAGGTGAAAAAGCTCGAGCGGGACAACAATCGACTTCGAGGCCGGTATCTTGGGTGTTCGTTCATTCATGGTACTGTGTAAGTACCATGCAATAAGTATCATACCATGCAATAAGTATCATTCATGGTGCTGCATAAGTACCATGCAATAAGTATCATTCATGGTGCTGCATAAGTACCATGCAATAAGTATCATTCATGGTGCTGCATAAGTACCATGCAATAAGTATCATCCATGGTGCTGCTTAAATACCATGCAAGAAGTATCATTCATGGTGCTGCATAAGTACCATGCAATAAGTATTATTCATGGTGCTGCGTAAGTACCAGCAAGGCTTAACCTTGCGTTTTGTTCTGTGTCATACAGCAGGTTGCTTTAGTTCTGATTCAGGTGAGCTCAAAGCTGCGCAAGATCTCGTGGAATCAACCAAGAATGAGTACAAGCGGGAGTTCCACACGACATTGCAGATCCGAATGAACAATTTCGAGCAGCACTCAAAAGCAGAGAAGGAGAAGCTGCTGAAAGAGAGGGACGACCTGTCCAATCAACTGTCCGAATTGCAAGCGACGCTGCTCTATGAGCGTCAGCTCAGAGATGAAAACAAGACGCTGCAAGGTGCCAAGAAGCTGTTTGCCACAAATTTTGTTTTGAGCTTTCAACAGTGCAGGTCTGCACAGTGACTTGCACAGTGGCTCTGCATGGCAGGTGACACCACCGACAAAGTAAAGGAAGAAAGAGAAGATGGAAAAAGAAAAAAAAAGAAAAAAAGAAGAGGACACTCTTGCAGTGAAACGTCTAGAAGGGGAATGATGCAACATATAATGTTTCTTGTTGATAGGCCGCTCTCCGTCCACGTCATTGCCAGGCAAGGTGGTTGATGTTGGGACGCTGTTTGCCACAAATTTTGTTTTGACCTTTCAGCAGTGTAGGTGACTTGCATAGTGGCTCTGCATGGCAGGTCACGCCACCGACAAAGGAAAGGAAGTTGAAGAAAGAGAAGATGGAGAAAAGAAGAAAAAGAAAAAACGAGGCTCTTGCAGTGAAATGTCCAGAACAGGAATGATGCAACATATCATTTAATGTTTCATGTTGATAGGCCGCTCTCGATCCGTGTCATTGCCAGGCAAGGTGGTTGATGTTGGGGGAAGTTATGGTGCTGTGGTGGTCCAGTTGATGACATGCTGTGGTGACCCCCCTAGTTTGCATCATTTTCCAGCTGGGACGCACCTTTCCCAGAAGAAGTGAAACAAATCCTAGAAGAGCCACCTACTACGCCACCTACTACAAGACAAGGCCGGGCTGTTTCAATATGTTCGAAAGATTTTTATGTTGTTTCTGTTGAGAGGCCCACCGGGTACCGTGGCCAAGTCGAAGGCCAAGCAGAAGGAGCGGCATGACAATGAGTGAATGGCGACGGGCAAAAAAGATGGCAGCGCATCAAGCTTGCGAAAGTGCCAGATTGTTCTTCTGTGGGCTGGTGCTGGGCAAGTACCGCTGTAATACAACGTGTGTGCATCATTTCCTGCAGTTCCTTGACTTGCTTTTGCTGTGGTTTTGCTTACCAAGGTCGATGACTGCCGTGCAGTGCCTCCCCGCCGAGTCTTTCTTGTCTTTCAGACAAGGGAGGATAGCTTTTGTGATGTGGTGCTGTGGTGCTGAATAAGTACCATTATGCAAACAGTGCTGAAGAAGTACTGTGATTTGCTCTGTGTGTGTTGCTGTCTGGGTTTGTCTTTCTGGCCGTTATAGTATTCACATAGCCAGGTTGCAGCGAGGAGCACGAAAAGACTTCTTCAGATCTGTAACAATCTCGGCAGTACGACAAGACTTCTTCAGTTCTTTAGACGTGCTTGCAGTATGACGATTTCATCAGTGCATGTGTGGACTGCAGCCATTTTGGGCTGACCAGTGGTCAAATCTCCATCCGTCATATCAGTCTTACAGAACATATTTGATTATGGATTCTATGAGAGGAGATCCAGCCATTGAACCGTTTCAGTCAGAGTCAGATAGATCTTGGGTCTGGAACAGGCCAAATATCAATCCATCATATCAGTCTTACAGAACATATTTGATTATGGATTCTGCAAGAGGAGATCCAGCCATTGAACCGTTTTTCAGTCGGAGTCAGATTGACCTTATAGTTTGGGCTTGGGAAGCAGCTGCCATGATTCCTGGGTTTGCAACAAGGCTGGATGGATCCTCCACAGCAATGTCAAAGCCACCAAGGCTCTCTTCGTCCACAACAACACCCAAGGCCTTTTCATCGACAAAGACATGGGAGCCAACTACAGAGCAGCAATGGGAGCCAACTACAGAGCAGGTCGATCTTTGGAGGTTGTGGGAGAGGAATCGATGGAAGTGGGAAAAGCAAACCCAAATCCCTGTGCTAAATATGAGTTGGCTTTCGGTCTCTGATGAAGGTCGAGTTGGTTGTGTCATTTGCAAGATGACAAAGCAAGACAACGAGTACGGCAACTATGATGTGATCACAGGCAACTTCAGCAACATGAAGCGGCACTCGGAGTGCAAGCAGCACCAGCAAGCTTTGGCGCAGCTGGGGCTGATTGAGGTCACTGCGGACGAAGATGCTCCAAGCATGAGTGCGTTTGAGCAGGTGGCCAGGGGTCGAATGAAAGGCCCTTCAGCCCTCAGACATGGAGAAGCTGGTGTTGGTGGCCGCAAGAAGATCACTCATATGGTGCAGTGTTTGGGTGATGCAGTGTTTGAGTTGGACAGACGTTTCATAGCCACTGCTGAGACAATCACACTGCATACAGATGTCAGGCAACTCAAGCTCTTGGTTCGCTTTCGTGCTGCAAATCAGAAGCTGCAAATCCGACGAGGGATTTTGGGCATCAAGGATTTGGAGAGAGACTCGGCATCAACATGAGACTCTCAATGACCTTTTTTTTTGTTTTAACATGGGGTAGCCCCTCAGTTTTAGGTAGTTATTGGTGCTGCGCAAGTACCATGAACCATTCATCCAGGATACATCCAGTTCAACCCTGTTGGTGCTGAAAAAGTACCAGCATGCATGTAGCCCCACCCTCATCCATGTAGTCCCTCAGTTTTAAGTACTTGTTGGTGCTGCACAAGTACCATGAACCCTGTTGGTGCTGAAAAAGTACCAGAATCCATGTAGCTTATCACTTTTGAGACCCTCACCTAGCCTTATGTTTCTTATGTTTTGTTTTGGTGTTGAAATTGCTCAGGAACTACATCAACCGTGCTTGCAGCTGCACTGCAACAGATGCTCAGGGAATTCTGCCAGCAAGACGAGGACCTCTACAAAAGTGTTTTGAAGCACATTGAGGTGCTAGATGCGGATGCTGCCAGTGATGAGCAAACCAGTGCCAGAGAAATTCGAGCCATGTAGCTCAAAGACGTCAAAATTATCCTCAAGGACAAAGCACATGCATCTCGCAGGGTCCTCTCCAGGCCATGGAATGTGATTCCAGAGCTCTCTGAAGCATGGTCGATGTTTGTGGGAGACAGTTCCAGTGTGGTCCGCATGATCCAAAAATCGGGCGTCCTCTCTGTGAAGTTTCATGAGTTTTGCCAAACCATTGAATCAAGCCCAGTGTCTGCCAAGAGGATTCGCAACTTGTCCTTCAAGAAACAACGCTTTGACTCAGTGTCAAAGCCCTTGGGACGTGGAATTCTGTTTCTCGAAGCATTGTTCCAAACAGCTATTTGGGCAACCATTCACAGGAGAGGGGAAGAAGATGGCAAATGCGCGGATGCATTCCTTACATGGGTGAATGAAGAGAGGCTTATTCTGCTCGGAATGTGTGCAGATTGCGCAGATGCTGCCCTGGGCCTTGTTCGAAGCTTTGATAGCGAAGACCATGATCCGGCCGTGTTGCATTTGCAGGCTGAGCAGTTTCTGAGTGAGTTGCATTATCTCTTCAACCAAGGGGCGGTCCTCCGTGCAGAAGGCTACACCCAACACATCCTGGTGCAGCTGCATCAGGCCCGAGGATTTCTTTTGAAGGGCGAAGCAAAAAGTCTTGGAGGGCCTGGGAAGGTAAATCAAGTGATGCTGACTCAATGCCTGGCAAGCATGAGGGCATATGTTTCACTGGCGGTGGAAGTGGTGAACACGGAGTTTCCATACTTCGAGCTACTTGGGGCGTTCAAGTTGTTTGACGTGCAGCAAAGGGTGCAGGGACATGCTGTGGAGTTTGATGCTGACACTGTGAGAGAACATGGCTCTAGGCTTTGTCAAGTCTTTGGGTTGAATATTGATGCGTTTGTCAGCCAGTACTGGGACCATTTGCCCATTGCCATCAATGAAGCCAGAGCCCGCAAACTGGACAATCAAACTGCATGGTCTTCAGCTATCCAGAAGACATCCTGTAGATCCAGTGTCTCAAAGGCTTCTTGGTGATCACGCAGCATTTTTTCTGGTTGTGGGGAAGGTCGGTCGAAGATGTTTTTCTGGTGGTGGGGAAGGCCGGTCAAAGGAGTATGTATGACTGAGGCTCATCCGAGTGACACGCTTCGATTGGTCATCATGCGATATCTTGCCTTCCATGGTTGCTCGACTAGTGGTGTTGAGCAGAATTTCAGCAAGCTGCAGAATCAAATCACTCCTGCCAGAGACCACATGGATCCCGCAACCTACTTGGCAGAAGCCAAGGTGGTCATCGATTGCTCCGAAAATGATTTGAAAGAAGTTTGCAAGGTTGCGCAAGACTTGGCGCAAAGTCCGTGGACCCCCGAGAAACTCTTGCTGCAACCGATTGGATGCAGGGATTCCAAGGAAAAGGCAACCTGAAAGTGAGGCGCAGTGGGTCAGAAAGCGCCGTCAGCATGTGGGTGAGAACGCGGCTCTGGTATCAAGGGATACAGTCACTCAGACTGATCTGCAGCCGATCTTTAGTTAGTTTTGGTTCTGAACAAGTACTGTACCTCTAAATCATAGCACTGAACAAATGCTTTTTGTCACTAGCCCACTTCAGATGATCTCAGGTGAAAGCTGCAAGTGAATGGCAGGAACAAGTGGATCGCACAGAGGAGGATCAGGCAAAGATTGATGCCGAGTTTGGTTTTCAGCGATCCAAGCAGATGAAGAACCAAATGGAGGCATACTTGGAACGGGTGCTTCTGGCAAATGAAGTACCCCCAGGATTGCGTGATCAAGTGGCACACTTCGTTTCAAACCAACAAAACAATTTGCAGAAGCGTAAGGCCGATGAAGCCCGAATGCTTCAGCTCATGAGCCCTCTCCCACCGGCGGTGGACTTTGCGTTCCACAAGTTCTTCTTGGAGAGAATGGAGTGGCAAAATTTGCCAAATTTTCCTCAGACTTTGACTTTGGTGGCTGACCCATGGCGTGCTGATGTTTGTGTCGTTGAAGATCCAGGAAGCCCTCCAGATGTGGTTTTGTGGAACACCGCGCTGAAGGGAGGGCATGTTGTGACATTGGATTTTGCCTTGAAGCGGGGCAAGGGCGTGTGCTTTAGCTATGGGATGGCCATTGCAACAAAGAGATCCATCTTTGTCGATCCGCAAGTTGCACAACATGACCCTGTTCTTTCAGAGGCAGTGAGGAGAGTGTCACACATGCCGCAATCTAAATGGAAGCTGCTTTCAACTTGGGCAGAGTTCGCTTCGGCCACTGACAAGGTTGCTGGTGAGCATTTACCTGTCAAACAGAGGCGAGACATGGAAATCCTGGCGTTGACTACTGAAACTGTAGCTAGTCACTTGAACCGCAAAAATGTGCTATCCAAAGAGCAATTCCTGAAGTCAACAGCCCGGGTGTCTTGTACCCAAAGAGGTATTTGTGGTATGTGAACTGAGTGCTTGCACATTGGGACATCTGTAGGGGAACGCAGAGTGACAAAAGATTGCCGCGTGGTGTCCTGGGCGCTGCAGAAGTGCCAGATGTTTCTCTAGTGCCATATCAGAGAGTAGCAGCTTCAAAACTTCTCTGGGTGCTGCACAAGTACCTTATTTTTTCCTGCCGGGTGCTGCACAAGTACCGGCTTTGTTGCTTATATATATATACTAATGTGATTTCAGGGAGACCGACCTATATTTTTTGAATCTTTTTACATGTTTCTGTTGTGCTGCCTAATGAGGCCATCATTGAATGTGATGCGCAGGGGCCTCAAGTTAAGAAGCTGTCTCAGTGATTCAGTACTCAGCAAAGTGTGATTGCCACGGTGCTGTACAAGTACCTTTGATGACATATATCAGAGATGCCATGCTCAGTGTATCTCAGTGTATTGTCTTAAGCAAGCTGGTGAGATAGGCCATGCAAAACTCAACATTCGAAAACCCACCCCTAGTGACAGTGTCATCTGTTCCAAGGTTGATCACGGTGATGATCCGGTCGATTCCTGAACTCAATCCGGTCGATTCCTGAGCTATTTTGGGTGCTATGTTGGGGGCTATTACAGGTAGATGTGCTTGAGCCTTCATGGACTGTGCCTTACATGAAATCAAGGTGCTGTGCAAGTACCTTTCGGTTCTGAGATTACTGTACACACTCTGAGATTTTTTTGGCCCACAGTCTCGGAGACCATGGCGTTGCACCTCGCCCTTGTGTTCCACTGGCGGCATCACCAGACGAACCGGCGAGAGGAGTACTTGCTGGTGGACATCAGCACCGGCAAGCTGATGTTCAGGAGACGCACAAAGGGTGGGCGCTTGGCATGGTCTCCTGCGCATGGCTCGTATCGAATTCAACAGTTTGAGGAAGACAATGCCAATGGCAATCGTGTCAGTCTGTTCCTACAAGGCTTCCACTGCACGGGATACCGCCCGTACTGGCGAGATCACATGTTCATTGGAAATGGCCAAAGTTTCTTGCACTTAGGGTGGGCAGTGAAGCTTTCAGGTTTGTTTTGAGTTCAGCTTCTTGTAACATGTGCTGTTTCACCTTGCACTTAGGGTGGGCAGTGAAGCTTTCAGGTTTGTTTTGAGTTCAGCTTCTTGTAACATGTACTGTTTCGCCCATTGTCTGTGAAATTCTCATTGTCCAGCGCATCAAAACTTAGGCTTAACAGACACAATTGGCCGTCGAACTCTGACGTTGAAGGGCATGTTCGAGATCAACATGGCAACGAGCCTGGAGGATGAGAATGAGTGGGTCCTGGTCAGAGAGATGGACTGGGTCATGGTCATGGACGAGAACATCCCGCGGCTGCCAGATGCAGAAGCACCTGGCCATCTTGCCCATGGGACGATCCCTGAGACCTTGGACCCGCCCCCAGGAGCTGTTCTCCCAGGAGAAAATGGCAGAGACGGAGGAGCTGTTCTCCCAGGAGAAATCGGCGGAGCTGGAGGAGCTGGAGGGTCGTCTGCTCTCAATTGGCTGGAGGAGCAAGGAGGAGCTGTTCTCCCAGGAGCTGGAGGGTCGTCGGCTCTCAATTGGCTGGAGGAGTACTAGCTCTCCGTGCTGATCATTTTCCACAAATGTGGACCCGGAATGGCCAGCAAGGCCTTTTGCCATAGAAGTCACCTATGGCCACCTGCCGAATGGCAGGTAGTGGAATGGCAGGTAGATGGACACCTGCTCATCATTTCCACAATCGTGGACCCGGAATGGCCAGATGCAAAACCATGCAGCAAGGCCTTTGAGAGAGATAAAAAAGGAATGGATGAGCTGACAGGGAGGAATGGATCATGTTCAATGTAAAAAAAATCATGTGATGCCACATAGTCGGGACTGTGAGAGTGCATGGGTCCTTTGAAGTTGCCTTTTCGTGAGGTCTATGCATTGAAAGCTCGTCAACATTCATGGACCGGTGGCCTCAGCACTGGCTGCATATGGATGTTCTATCTATTATATGTTCAACACCCACAAAAAACATTGCTGAACATGTGAACATTGTGTTTGTTGGTGCTGAACAAGTACCACGAACATTGCTGGTGCTGAAAAAGTACCAGCATCCGTGCGGACCCTTCCTCATCCGCCATGTAGTCCCTGAGTTTTAGGTAGCTGTTGGTGCTGCACAAGTACCATGAACCCTGTTGGTGCTGAAAAAGTACCAGAATCCATGTAGCTTATCACTTTTGAGACCCTCACCTAGCCAAAATATTTTAAATGTCACATCGATACCTTGAAAATGAACCACTGAATGTCTTAAACCTGATTGTGGACAGAACTTATGGATAGAAATCTCATTTAAAAAAATATTTTGAAAAAAAACAAAATTGAAAAAAAAATGAATTTCAATGCCTTGAAAATGAACCACTGAATGTTTTAAACCTGATTGTGGACATAATTTATGGATAGAAGTGTCATTTTTGAACCAAATTTCGACCAAAAAAAATCAAAAAAAAATGTTTTAAATTTCATTCCAATACCTTGAGAACCACTGAATGTCTTAAACCTGATTGTGGACAGAACTTATGGATAGAAATCTCATTTAAAAAAATATTTTGAAAAAAAACAAAATTGAAAAAAAAATGAATTTCATTTCAATGCCTTGAAAACGAACCACTGAATGTTTTAAACCTGATTGTGGACATAATTTATGGATAGAAGTGTCATTTTCACAATAAGGCATTGAAATGAAATTCATTTTTTTTTTCAATTTTGTTTTTTTTCAAAATATTTTTTAAATGAGATTTCTATCCATAAGTTCTGTCCACAATCAGGTTTAAGACATTCAGTGGTTCATGCTCAAGGTATTGGAATGAAATTTAAAACATTTTTTTTTGATTTTTTTGGGTCGAAATTTGGTTCAAAAATGACACTTCTATCCATAAATTATGTCCACAATCGGGTTTAAAACATTCAGTGGTTCATTTTCAAGGCATTGAAATGAAATTCATTTTTTCATTTTTTCATTTTTTTTTAAAATGAGATTTCTATCCATAAGTTCTGTCCACAATCAGGTTTAAGACATTCAGTGGTTCATTTTCAATGTATCGATGTGACATTTAATTTTTTTATATTTTGTTTTTTGTCAAAATATGTCTAAATATTTTTAAAAAATGAGATTTCTCAAGGTCTCACCAAGGCCTCATATTATGTTATGTTATATTATATTTTTTGTATTATATTATTGTTTACTGTATTTTGTGATTTTGTACTATATTATGTTATATTAAATTATATTATGTTATATTATATTATATTATATTATCGATATTATATTATATTCTATTGTACTGTATTGTATTGTATTGCATTGTATTGTATTATCAAGCCTTTTTGGGTGCTGCACAAGTACCCTAATGACAAGATGCAGATTTTTTTTCTGACCATCTCGAAAGTTTTCTTGCTTTTCTCCCCACAACCTTGACATAATAAGGCTAAACATATAGACATGCAGTCAGCACCAAGCCCGAGCCGAGAGAGCAAAGCCTTGGTGCTTCCCTGTTGAGGTTGGGACACCGTGTTGCACTAAACAATGTGAAGGCAAGGGACATTTGTGTGGAAGGAACTTTTTGTCTGGACAGTGCCCGGGTACTACTGTCGTATGTGATGCATTTCTACTGTGCACCTACAGACTTCACATTTAATAACGGACTTTTTCTGTTGTTGTCGAAATGTGAACATTCCAAACGCAGCCGCTTTCAGCATTTATTGGACTTGCATTCGTTGGCCCTCTACGATCCTCGATTGGTCATCATGGCTTCGAGGAAGAGATCCCCAGAGTCGGCACCGGCATCCGCATCGAAGCAGGCCAAATTGTTCCAGCCTGTGGCCGTGAAGTTTGAGCCCACGGAGTTGATCCACTCGGTCAATCTGCAACGAATTACTGCTGTGACCAAAGCCAGAGATGAGATCCTTCAGCACCCAATCTTTGCAGACATGCTTTCTGCTTCACCATTGAAGATGGAAGAGGGCAATCACAAGGCCCAGAGGGATAACGTTTTCAATCCTTAACTCGAGCAAAGATGTGTTTTTAACCTCCTTCACCCATCAGTCGGGGACGTCCCCGACTGCTGAGGGCATAGGGTGCCAACATATGTCACGCAGGGTGAGGCTCATAGGTAAGCAAACCCCATCCTCTCAACTGGCTTAGAAGCATATCCTACCCTATCCCCTCAGCAGTCGGGGACGTCCCCGACTGATGCCTGCTCTGGGTAAATTTCACTACTGGCTTCGATGTCCTGACAGCATTTGAAGGTGGGGTCCGGTTAGAGAGCGTAAGAGCATTTTGTGTGGACAGGTGTCCTTCAGTGCGAAGCATGCAACTACAACATTGAGCTCCAGCGGCAAGTATGACTGCTCTGCAAACCTTTTCTGGCTGAAGCTCACTCATCTTTCGCAGCCAGGTGTTCCCATCAGCGAGCGTTCCATCAATGTGATTATGGAGACGAAATTTGCAACTCCACAGACATTGCTTGACCAGTTTGTGGTACGAGCTCCTGATCAGGCCACAGGAGAATCCATCATGAGGAGGTTCGGGGCACTCGAGTTTGTGAGCCCACCAGAGCTCGTCCATGCACTGGTGCTTCGGATCCATGAGCGTCTTGGAGAGGCAGACGAGGATGAGCTGCAAGGGTGGCGGAAGCTGTGCCTTTGCTGCACCTTCATCTTCGAAACCTTGGGAACTGCAGAGGAGGCCTACTGGCGTGCTGTGAACCTCCGCGAGATGGTGGTCTCAGACTTTGAGTCCCTCGCCCGCGATGTCACACAGCGAGTGTATGAACTTGTCGGCTACAGATCACTGATCAAGACCACGGCCAACAGGGATCTCTCCAACAAAGAGCTCGCTTCTGCGTGGAAGGAGCACGTGATCCAGACTGATTCCAAGTTCAGTGATCGTGTGACTGAAAATTTCGTGGATACCGCGATGAAGGTGTACCACAGGCTGTTCACTGCTGCGCCAGAGAGTTTGGACATCATAATGGAGGATTGTTGGCCGCCGTGTTCTGCCATGGGTGCTGTAGAAGTACCCTTTTCTGCCATGGGTGCTGTAGAAATATTTTGTTTGCCATTGTAAGCTTATTTAACATGTAAAATGTATGATTGTTAGGCCCTATCATTCCCATATGTTGATGTGTCAAACATGTAAAATCCCACGAAACCAGCCCAACAATCATCAACCACCAGAAATTTGCAGCTCATAATATTGTTGTATATATATATATATCATTGTATATCATGTCCTATCCATGGGTGCTGTAGAAGTACCCTTTTCTTTCATGGGTGCTGTAGAAGTACCCTTTTGCCAATGGATAGGTCAAGCAATGTCTTGAACAGTCTTGAACTGCTTTGCAGGATGCCAAGCTCCATGGCAAAGCGTCGCCCTTCAACCAGTTGAGTTCTTTGGAGCAGATCACCATGAAGGGCAAGACCGCTGAGAATATGTTGTGGATCATGAAGAGCATGGTGGACTACCTGCACCACATGCCGGATGAGTTTGGGCCCACAAACTTTACCTTCCGACAGCTCAAAGGTGCTTCAGGATCTGTTGGATACATCCAATTGTTTCTCACGAAGAAGGAAGTCATGGAATACTTTGTGACCAACGTCCTGTGCAAGTTTCCAAGAGAATCATTCAAAGACATGGTGAAGTTGAACTTGACCAACCACAACATCTTCAGATCCTTCTGCGGAAGTGAAGGCAAGGAAGTTGACTTGTCATGGCAGGGCGAGTACACAGATGCAGAAATCTTAGTGGTGCAGTTCCTGAAGGTTGCAGTGTTTGGCAAGACGCCGGACCCGCATTTCAAAACAATTTTGAAAGGAGGCACCAACATTGAGGACGTCATGCTGTCCCAAAAAGTTGCTGACCTTGTTTCCGAAATCTTGCTCAAGCTAGAGGCAGAGATCAGCCCAGGCAAAGTGAAGGAATCTGTGTTGGCTGCTGATGATGACGAGGATCCAGAGACGAAGGTTTCTTTGGAAAGCTTGGTGGACAGTGAGCTCCTAGAGGATGAGGAGAACGCCAAAGAACTTCAAGAACACCTGCGAGCAGTGAAAGAGTATGCTGGGCGCTTCATCACGTTCAGGCCATTTGAGCAGTCGGTTCTGAAGACACAACAGTTGCTGGAAGGCACTGTGCTGCAGAAGTTTCCCGTGCGTGGGAAATATTGGTGCGTGTGGTATGACACCAAAACTCAAGGTGAATCATCTGCACAGCCACACTGCCGCTGTCCTCCATACCAGAAGGCAACGTTCAAGAAGCATGTTCATGCAGCTTTCCAGGCCCGTGGTGAGACAGAGATCACTGAGGAGACATTGGTGATGTGCATGGATGGGTTTCGTTCTTTGGAAGCCCAATTCTCCAAGGATTTGGTGCTGCCCAGTGGTGACGTGATGATGAAATCCCGCAATACCTTTCAGGTGGCATATGACGAAAAGGCTCTCAGAACCAGAAAATGCCTTACCCGTGGCATGGTGTCCCAGGTGGAAGGGCTGCATGTCTACAGCAAAGAGGGCTTGGCTTTGACAGACCGGGAGAGAAAGACCTATGTAGGCTCCACACATGGTTCCTTGATTGGACCGGTGGTTGTGTCTCCCTTCCGTGGCGGGTTCCTGGTGAGCAAGGAATGCAAGGAGAAGATGCTGGGGGAAAACGGGAAGGTGCTGGCAGGAGGTCCTTGTCAAGGTCAAGGTTCTCTTCCTGGAGACATCGAGGACATGTTGCCTGCCAGCTTCTACTCCCTTCCGACCGCATTCTACATTGAAATGATCCACTCCTTCGAGCTGGGTGGTGTCTATGATAGCACCTGCATGGATGTGAACTTCGCTTTGGCATGCTTGAAATCGAAAGTTCCATATATAGGCTCATGCCTCTCTGAGTATGCTTGCGAGGTGCTGGAAGCTGAAGTGGTCCGTGCTTGCTGGAAGGAGTTCCTTACTCCTGAGTCTGAGCTGTATGATGTCAATCTGCACAAGCTGGTGGATGCCCAGGGCACTCAAGGAGTCAAAGGAGCCAAAGGAGGCAAAGGCAAAAAGGGAGGCAAAAAGGGAGGCAAAAAGGGAACCAAAAAGGGAGACGGCAAAGGAGACGGTGAGGACCCAGAACCAGAAGAGCCTGGCCAAGGAACCAAAGGAGGAGGAAAGCCTGGCAAGGGCAGCAAGGGCGGCAAGGGCGGCAAGGGCAATACGGAGGCTTCGATCATGCAGGCATTGGCTTCCCTTGGCAATCAGTGAAGATGATCTGATACCCTGAGCGCGCTTGAACCATTTTGAGGGAAAGCTCTGCTGGAAATCCAGCGAGAGCCGATTGGGCTACAAACTGCAGACATGACATGTCCCTACCAATAGCAAAATCCCAAATCAGTTGTTGCCAACTTGTTGCATTGATATTGGAATCGGGCAGCCCACGCTCAAAATTTGAACCTTTATGAAATGAGTGACGACCCAGCTGCAGCCATGTCCCTGGAGGAAAGTTCATTTCAATTTCATTTCATTGATGTGCATATTGAAAAATGAAAAACAAAATGACCTATTAATGTATAGTGTTTGTTCTGTTTCGGAATCGGGCAGCAAGGCCAGCGCTCAGGCACTGTCAGCTATCCCTAATAGAGGGATTCCGATTAAGAGACTTAGAGCTTCGAAAGAGCAAAGACACTGCCCAGCACAGACGGGCACGGGAGGAAGAAAAAGGTGAAGCAGAATTGGCACTGCGGAAAATGCCAGATGTTTCTCTAGTGACTAGTGCCGTATCAGAGAGTAGCAGCTTCGAAGCTTCTTTGGGTGCTGCACAAGTACCTTTTTTTTGTTCCTGCCGGGTGCTGCACAAGCACCGGCCTTGTTTCTTGAATAAAAGATGTGGATTCCGGGTCACTGAGCCATGTTTCAGCTGCTGTGCCATTTGGTCTTTGCTGTTGTGATGCCAGGCGATCGATGTGATGCGCAGGGGCCGCAGGGGCCTCAATTTAAGAAGCTGTCTCAGTGATTCAGTACTCAGCAAAGTGTGATTGACATGGTGCTGTGCAAGTACCTTTGATGACATATATCAGAAATGCCACGCTCAGTGTGTTGTCTCAAGCAAGCTGGTGAGATAGGCCATGCAAAACTCAACATTCGAAAAACCAAGGTCCAATTCACACCGGATAAGCCCTCCTGAGATTGCTAAGGATACAAACAAGAAAATACATGTTAGCGCAATAGATTTGGCTTCTCATATCAGAAGTTGCAGTGCCTGAATCACCATATCACATCACACGCATCACATATCACACTGCAGATAGCTGCAAGTTTATGGTGTGTGTTTAGAATCGGCCACCGCTGTGACTTGATGCCGGGCGTTCAAAAAACAATCCGGAAAGAGTCCGGAAAGAGCCAAGAAAGAGTCAGAAAAGATGTGATGGTGATGTTGCTTCAGTGGATCATGGCGCCTGCCTCGTCAAGATCTTCATGGTGCTCCAGCTGCTCCAGGCACACTGACAGTAGTGGACTCCGTGTTGGCAGCTGCTGCAGTGGCTTGAGCGCAGAACTTCTGGCCTTGGAGATGTTAAGGGTATCGTTTGTGAGTTGCGTGGCGTGTGAAATCGATCACAAGTTGCTGAATTTGAACCATGCAATGCATGGCCATTGCAATGTCTTTTCAGATTGCTGCACAGAGGAATTCTTAGCTTCTCCAAGCTGTGACTTATTTGTAGCAGGTTTTCCGTGCCAGCCTTTCAGCAAAGCAGGAAACAACCATGGCATCCTGGACCCACGCGGTCATGTGATTTTCTGGATCCTGCGGTGGCTGTGGCTTCACAAGCCCTTGTGCTTCATTTTGGAGAATGTGGGCAATTTTGCTCAACAACACAAAGAGACTTTGGACATGATTATTAGCATCCTGACCGTCATGAATATATACCACGTGGAATGGAAAGTGCTGGAGAATTCTGCGGTTGGTTGGCTGCCGCAACATCGGGAGCGCATTTTCATCTGCGGGGTTCGCAAAGCTTCATTGCTTAGGCCGTTTGTCTGGCCAGGGGATGTGGCCATGCTTCCTTTACGAAACTACTTTAAGGAAAACATCCAGCATCAAGAAGAGCTGGGCATGGATTCCCTGAACAACACGGAGAAGAATAATGTGCAGAAGCTTGCTGCCAATGTCGCAAAACAGGGCTGGATTCTCGGACACGAGGAGTATGTTTGTGACATTTCGGGCAGCGTGCCTCACGCTATGTGGGGTGTAAGTCCATGCTTGACAGTGACCCGAGCTGGCTCTTCAGGCCATTGGCTCTCCTGGCTTGAGCGTAAGATGACAACCCGCGAGATTCTCAGCCTTCAAGGCATCAGTCTCGAAAGGATTGGTGATTACTGGCACCATATGTCAGAACGCCAGCTACGCCGAGCAGCTGGAAATGCTGTGCCGGTACCACTGCTGGCGCGAGTGATCAAGATGGTTCTGATTGCTTGTGGGAAGGTGCATTAAAGAATTGCAAATGTGACAGCACAGCTGCAGCCATGGCCTACCTGGTGAAAAAGATGGCAGCCTTGTGCTGGTTGCGATCCTGTCTTGGCGCTGCTGAAATGCCAGATGTTTCTCTAGTGCCATATCAGAGAGTAGCAGCTTCGAAGCTTCTTTGGGTGCTGCACAAGTACCTTATTTTTTCCTGCCGGGTGCTGCACAAGTACCGGCTTTGTTGCTTATATATATATACTAATGTGATTTCATGGAGACCGACCTATATTTTTCATTTTTTTTACATGTTTCTGTTGTGATGCCTCATGAGGCCATCATTGAATGTGATGCGCAGGGGCCTCAAGTTAAGAAGCTGTCTCAGTGATTCAGTACTCAGCAAAGTGTGATTGCCATGGTGCTGTACAAGTACCTTTGATAACATAAATCAGAGATGCCATGCTCAGTGTATCTCAGTGTATTGTCTCAAGCAAGCTGGTGAGATAGGCCATGCAAAACTCAACATTCGAAAACCCACCCCTAGTGACAGTGTCATCTGTTCCAAGGTTGATCACGGTGATGATCCGGTCGATTCCTGAACTCAATCCGGTCGATTCCTGAGCTATTTTGGGTGCTATGTTGGGTGCTATTACAGGTAGATGTGCTTGAGCCTTCATGGACTGTGCCTTACATGAAATCAAGGTGCTGTGCAAGTACCTTTCGGTCTGTTTTGGTGCTGAATGAAATTCCCTGACTGAAATTGTGTGACTCTAGTTGGAAGTGTGCCATTTCACAGGCTCTGTGATTACTGTACACACTCTGCGATTTTTTGGCCCAATGTTTCGAAGACCATGGCTTTGCACCTCGCCCTTGTGTTTCATTAGCATCACCAGACCAACCGGCGAGAAGAATACTTGTGGGTGGACATCAGCACCGGCTGACGTTCAGGAGACGCACAAAGGGTGGGCGCTTGCTTGGGTGGACGCACAAAGGGATGCCGGACAAGCGCGGGCATCGGCGCACCCCGGCTCAAGTTCAGCGAGAAGGTGCTAAGAGGATCGAGAGGAAGAACCAGGAGTTGATGGCTCTCCGTGAGGAGACACTGGTGAAGAAGGAGGAGGTGGAGGCACTGCGAGACAGGGTCGAGCAGCGCGAACTGAAGAAGGCCACACTCATGCAAAAGCTGCAGCACCTCGAAAGTAGCCGCAGTGACTCCAGTGGTTCCTCGAGCTCTTCTGAAAGTTCCTCTGAAGGCTGGGCAGAATGCCAAGTGAACAATGCTTTTTTGGAGGGTGCTGAACAAGTACCGACTTTATTTCAGATGACGTGTTTGCTTGTGCCGGGGACCATGATAGGACCTGGTGTGGCCGAGAGCAAGCAGATGTCAGGGCCCTCTGCCCATGCAGCTGGTGTGAAAAGAGAAGGCTGGGTCTGACAAATATGAATTCAATCTTTCATCTGTGTGTGCTGCAGGCTCCAGCGAGGGCGTGGCGCCCAAAAAGGCACCGAAGGTGGCCAAGAAGTAGTCAGCCAGGCCTGTGTAATGTGTGACACACTTTGACACGCATATGCACATCAACACCTTTAAACAGATCATATATGTATGACCTGTTATGAATATCATGTCTATTGTAAATATGTTTTTTTTGAAAATATAATAAAGTATATATAAATATAATCAACTATACATATGATATATGTATGTATGTATGTATATATATATATATATCCCATCATGTGGCAAGATGTGGGCGTGGCATCATTAAGCATCTATAAAATCAACATAAATCAATCATGAAACCTTTATACAATCATTTTTTGTGATATCAAATAACCATGTGTAATATCTACCATTTGCTTGGGAAACTCCGATCATAGCTCCAAATCGCTCCCCATTTCGTAGGGGATTTGGATACAGATACTGTGGGTCTGGAAAGCAGCAGGCAAGAGCTGATGCAGCGACTGAGTGGCATGGCAATCTTCGGTCCCTAATAGAGGGATTTAGAGCCCAGCACAGCCAGACAGGCGCTCAGGCACTGTCAGCTATCCCTAATAGAGGGATTTCGATAAGGAGACTTAGAGTCTTAGAGCTTCGAAAGAGCAAAGACACTGACTGCCCAGCACAGACGGGCACGGGAGGAAGAAAAAGGTGAAGCAGAATTGGCACTGCGGAAATGCCAGATGTTCTAGTGCCATATCAGAGAGCAGCAGCTTCAAAACTTCTCTGGGTGCTGCACAAGTACCTTATTTTTTCCTGCCGGGTGCTGCACAAGTACCGGCTTTGTTGCTTATATATATATATATACTAATGTGATTTCATGGAGACCGACCTATATTTTTCATTTTTTTTACATGTTTCTGTTGTGATGCCTCATGAGGCCATCATTGAATGTGATGCGCAGGGGCCTCAAGTTAAGAAGCTGTCTCAGTGATTCAGTACTCAGCAAAGTGTGATTGCCATGGTGCTGTACAAGTACCTTTGATAACATAAATCAGAGATGCCATGCTCAGTGTTTTGTCTCAAGCAAGCTGGTGAGATAGGCCATGCAAAACTCAACATTCGAAAAGCCACGCTCCAATTCACACTGAAGATTGCTAAGGATACAAACAAGAAAGCGCATGTTAATGCAATACATGTGGCTGGTTACAGGTGGAAATGTCGCAGGGAAAACATGCTGATTTTGTACTTTTGGAATCATTTCATATCATTTCATATCATTTCATATCATTTCATATCATTTCATATCATTTCATAACACATTACATATCCAACAGCCGTGCAGCCATGGAGGACAAACGCTATGCCTGGCGAGACCGCCGAACCGAGGGTCAGCTGAAGGCTGAAGCTGAGGTGACAGAGAACCTGGAAAAGGTGGAGCAGGACATCCTGTCAGAACGTGAAGTGCAGGCAGAGCTCGAAAATGAGAAACAGGAGCTAAAGGAGAAGGAGGCTGCCCTGACCAAAGAGATTGAGGATCTCAAGCAGAAAGTCGCATCGGCTGAGAATCATCAGTGAGGGTGTGGTGCTCCAAATCGCTCCCCATTTAGTAGGGGATGGGATAGCAGCAGGCAACAGCTGTCCCTTAGATGGATTCCGATTAGGAGACTTAGAGCTTCGAAAGAGCAAAGAAAAAGGTGAAGTCTTGGCACTGCGGAAATGCCAGATGTTTCTCTAGTGCCATATCAGAGAGTAGCAGCTTCGAAGCTTCTTTGGGTGCTGCACAAGTACCTTATTTTTTCCTGCCCGGTGCTGCACAAGTACTGGCCCTGTTTCTTGAATATAATGATGTGGATGCCAGTTTTTTTGGTTTCTCATTCTGTGCAAGGATGTCCAATGGTACTTCTCCAGCACCAAAACCACAAAGTGAGGTTATGCCTGGTACTTGCGCAGCACCATGTACCTTCTGATGAGGCAAAGCGTTTTTTATTCCTGAAAACCAACTTCACATGAACTTTGCCGACATGCAACTTCACATGGGGACATCCTGTGGAACACTGCTGACAAACAGTGTGGAACATCCTGTGCAAATAGTTGCATAGCTGCGTGTTTGGCTTTCTTGCCCAAGCCCATGGTGCTGCACAAGTACCTATCCCAGGTGTGTCCACAATGGAACAGAAGTCATAAGCACCATAAATATCATTACACATCATAAATATAGTAAATTGCACTGAAATTGCACTGTAAATTTCTGAAAAGTGGAATGCATCCAACAAACAGCAGTGCTGCAATGGAGGGCAGCCGCAACAAAGTTCGGCGAGTTGAGGAGAGGACCATTTGGTACATGTCGGACTTTTCAGGGCTGGATCTTCCTGCCTCTGCCATGCGTCGTGTGAAGCCTGACATGGTCCACTTGTTCTCCTCTGAAGTGGACTCGCCTGGATTTCAAATGCTGCATCCGAATTGCAGGAATTCCACATGCGGCAGGGTGGTTCACTGGAAACTCCGATGTGAGTTGCCTCCTCCCAGGTTTGGCTTCAAGTGCTATGTTGCTGACCTAACAGGCTGTGTGGTCACAGCAGTACCCCGAGATGTTTTGTTTGAGGCACTCTCGCAACTGGAGCCAGACATCTTCGTTCTGCGGATGAGTGTTGACCGCCAAGATGAGGTCTACGCGATGATCCTCACCCATGGCTTTGATGAAGGCTATGACCTCGAAACATGGGCCCATGGGCAGGACCGAACTATGGCATTTGTGGCTGGCATCCAAAAGACCGAGCGCCTGACCAATGTACAGTGGCCATCAGATAGGAGCTCTTCGGGAAGACTGCCCACCTCAGATGAAGATGTTTGGGAAGAAGTTTTTCGTGTTCTATGAAGAGCATGCGGGTTCAGAGCATGAGTGACTTCCAACTCTTGGTTCCCTTACCCTTCTTGAGCTTTTGTTTATACAGGCCATTGGAGCCATTGAATGCGTGAAAAAATCTTGTTGTCCGTGTGCTGTTCTAACGTCATGGTGCTGCAAAAGTACCATGGAGCTGTTTGTGATATTTTGTGATAAAGCCATTGTGCTGCAAAGGACTAATGATGATGCATTGATAAGACGATGCAATAAAGGACAAATTGTGCAAAGGACTCATGATGCATTGGACTACTATGCTGGAGGCCTAAAGCTACAAGAAAGGTGTTGTTCTCAGCAAGATAAGCCTGTCGTGCCAGAATAGTGCTTCAGTACAGTGCCATTTTCAAGACTGATAGTACATCACACACAACTTTTCTTTCATACTGGTGCCAGGTCTGGGTCTGATCTTTCCCAAGATCCTTTTCACAGGCTGTTCCATTTCACACATCACCTGAGCTATTTACAGCCGTGCCCCGCACTGTGTGCAGAACTGTTGCTTCAAATCGCCACGGGCCATCCCACACATTCCACAAAATTTCCTTGTTGCTCGGCTGGCAGGAGTGCTATCTTGGCTGCTGCCAAGGCCTTCCGGAAGAACACCTTGGTATGCTGATGCCATGGCACGGCTTTGCCTGGATACTGTTGGCACGTCATAAGATTTCTGCAACATCTCGGTTGAGGTGCCAGTGATTTTGGAAATGATCGAAAATGAGACTTGGGCTTCAGCCATCAGTGTGACCGCTGTTTTCTTCATACTGTGGGTGCCAAGCTTAGTGAGGTCAAAGCCTGTGAATACATGGCCTTTGCCTTTCAGGGTAGCTTGAGCAACTTCACGACCAAGGATGTCACTGGCAGCAGCCAAGTTTTGCAAGTAAGCCCTTTCTGAGATTGGTTTGGACCAAACCCTCTTCTGGCCCGTACAATCAAAGCCTGGAAGCAAAGGTTTGTTGGGGCCGATTTGCTGTCCATGATGAGGCCACTGTCCGCCATTGGAAGCTTCCAGGCATTTGATTTGACTTATTTGCCACAGAAATTTTGCAAATGGTTCATGCAAAGGAATCTCTCTGGGAACTGTTTTCCCATTCACTTTTGGAATTTTGATGGTGGCTGGTTCCTTAGATTCAGGGTCCAATGATTTGAACCAACACCAGCGGCATTGCCTGCTGCAGTCCGCTTTGTCGCCAATGCACAATTGAAGCAAACTCAGCACAGCCGCCCACGGTGCAAAGCTTTGAAGGGTTAGGAATAGCTTGGCGAATTGGTCAGCGGTCAAAGGCTCTCGGCCGCCTCGTTTCCCTTTGGGGCGCTTGGTGATGCACAAATCTCTGTGGGCTTCAGAACAAAATTTTACAGACTTACAATGTGATCGCAAGGTACGACACAATGACAAGTCCACCTTTGCTTTGGAAGCTGTAAGAGAGCCGCGAACGTTCTTAACGTCCACTGCTTTTCTGCACTTTTTGTACCCACACTTTACTTGGATTCCTTTAACCATGGCTGGGCACTCCAATTGCAAGACCAGAAGAAATTGTGGCCAAAGATCACTTGTTGTTGCAAACTAACTCATGTATGCAGTGAGCCTTTCTTTGCTATGTATGCAATGAGCCTTTCTTGGCTATGATCCAGAAATCTGACAATAAAAAAACTCTTTCCTCCAAGGCAAAATTCAACTGCAACCAAAAGGATGGTGCTAGCATGAGAAAAGTGCCGGAAAGCTGTTTTTCCACCATCTTTTTCCATGGTTTGTCGCTTCCGTTTTGGCTTCCGTTTCGCCGGTGGAAACAGAAGCGTGAAACACTGCAAAAAATGAGGCCCCTGTAGGTACTTGCGCAGCACCGGGAGCAACAAAAGCAGGGTACTTGTGCTGCACCCTGCAAGACAAACACTGCAAAAAATGAGGCCCCTGTAGGTACTTGCGCAGCACCGGGAGCAACAAAAGCAGGGTACTTGTGCAGCACCCTGCAAGACAAACACTGCAAAAGATGAGGCCCCTTTAGGTACTTGCGCAGCACCGGGAGCAACAAAACCAGGGTACTTGTGCAGCACCCTGCAAGACAAGAACAATGCACCCAGCAAGTAATGTGTAGGTGTGTATGGATGGATCCAGGTACTTACTCAGCACCGGTTTGGCCTCCTGCCCTTGCAGGACTCTGATCCTGAAGAAGAACAATGCACTTGACCCACACTCATTGGAGCCAATAATCCATAATCCATGCGAGTTTATAGAAATTATTGGAATGGTGCTGCGCAAGTACCGGAACGGGAAGAGGTTTGTCTCGCTTAGGGGGGCATCATGAATTTGGCTCGCTTAGGCTTGGGTCTGCGGCTACTACGCCGAGCGTGTCTGATTCTGAGTCCCTGTCTCTTGTGGCGCACGACACTTCAAAGTCAAACTGAGCTATTTCTCCAAAAACTGCAAAAAACAGAACATATTGCATAATAGATACGGATAATTTGCGTGCGTATATCATTCTCATGTATATGGCTGATAATCGTGAACTTTTTTCAGCAGGATGTTGTGGTGCTGAACAAGTACCAGGATGTTGTGGTGCTGAACAAGTACCAGTAACGAGTCTCCGAAATAAGCACATCCACAAGCTCACGTGCGTGCATGCTGACATGCGCGCATGCCCAAACATAACATTTGTGCTCAAGCTGGTATGCCTCCACTCGACTGACCCACAGCTGCGTCATGTCGGAGGAACCCCAGCACTACTCACTTCTCACCAAAAGATGCTATGCTGAGGCAATCCTACGTGGAGACAAGGTGATCGAAGCGAGAAGAGCATCACAAATAAAGAGCTTGAAAGTCGGAATGACCCTGGCAATGCATTGGCGCACAAGTACTCGCATCTATTGCGAAGTGGTGTCACTGACCCAGTATGACAATGCGAAGATCATGGTTGACGATGTGGGCCATGCTGCCTTGGGGTTTGCCAATCTCACTGACTGCTGTGTGCCTCGCCAGCTACACTAAGTTTTATGCGCTTTCTTTCCTATTCTTTTGGCTAGCTACTTGAGGAGAATTGTCATTAGCCATCAGTTGCAGCAGTTTCTTCACATGCGTCATTTCTGAATGAATTTATACATCAATGATCAACATCTTGATTCTACATCCGTCCAGGATGTCTACCACAAGTTTTACGGAGACAACCAGAAGATGATCGCAATCGGAGTGAGCAACCCTCGTCGAGTGGAAGATGTCCAGCCCCATACAAGAAAAAGTGTTCCAAGTGGCAAGCGCAAGCGCAGTGTCACCAAGTAAAGTGCGGCGCCGCACATCATGTGTGAGAAGCTGCTGCACGCTTGCTGCGCAACGCTGGGAAAATGTTGGGAGGGACGGAATCACACAACGCGCAGGCACAGTCAAGTTAAGTTTGATGTATATACTCGAATTTGAGATGGCGGTCGGCAAATAATGATCATACATGACATGCAAAAACTTCTGGTGCGGATGTTCTTGTGTTCCAACGTTCGGTTGAAGCCCATCATCTATGCGTAAACTGAGCCCCGAGCATGATGGGTCAAGAAACTTGGAGTTGTTTCCATAGCAGGTGCTGGGGAAGTACCTCTGAAACAGAAAGAAGGTGCTGAATAAGTACCAGTGCTGAAGAAGAATGAGCAAAACAAGTGGTACTTGTGCAGCACCACATTTCCTATGCATGTGGTACTTGTGCAGCACCACATTTCCTATGCATGTATGTATGTATGCACGTATGATCATGTATGTAATGTATGTATGATCATGTATTCATGTATGTATGTATGTATGTATGTATGCATGCATGCATGATGTATGTATGTATGTATGTATGTATGTATAAAGAAAAAAATCATGGAGATCGTACTGATGCAGCACCACCATGGTATGTTTTCAGCACCCAATGGTCCTAAAAGAAACCGCTCATGCTCCCCAACCCAATTGGTCCTGCCTCCATGACGAGTAAGGCCACGACCTCCTGAACAGCGATGCTGATCGTTGATGGCAGGCCAGGGTTACATGAGAAACCCTTAAAACATGTAGTTTTGAAGTGCAGCTGAACTTGATTTGAAGCAATCATCTTTGAAGCACCCTTGTATTGCTAGTGCCACTTTCTCAGCACCACGGTGGTACTTGTTCAAACGAAACGGTATTGTTTCACATTATGTGCAACATGGCACATTAAAATTAAGCACGAATCTGGTTCAGTAATGTTGTGGCGCTGAAGAAGTGCCACATTGTGAAGAACACTGCAAAAAATGAGGTCCCTGTACGTACTTGCGCAGCACCGTATAAGGTATATCTTATTATTTTAGGTCATCTGTAGGTGTATGGATGGATCCAGGTACTTACTCAGCACTGGAGGTACAAGCTGGTACTTACACAGCACCAACACTCACACTTGGACACTCAGCGCGCCACCTCTTCAACAGTGATTGGCCCCATCAATGCCTGGGCTGGCGCTGGAGAAGCACCACCATGCCAGATTGTTGCATCAAGGTGCTGCAAAAGTACCATTGACTCAACATAGCTGTCCCCGTTTGGCCCCCTGCCTTTGGAGGACTCTGATCCTGAAGAAGAACAATCAGCTTGGCCTAGGGCGAGATGGACTTTTTTGCAACGCCCTGCCCCCCCCCTCCTTTTTGAGACTCTGACACGTCTTCAAAATGAACTTCTCTCAGCTATCTCTGACTAGATCCAAAATGCTACATGGATCCTGATAAAACTCTTTGAGTGGTGGGGTCCCTATTATATCAAATAACTTTCGCAGCGCCATCTATGTTCCTATATCTCAAGTAACTCTTGCAGGGCCATCTCAAGATATGGATCCTGACATAATTTTTCAGAACTTGTGCTGGGCCATTCTCAAGATAAGGATCCTGGTACAACTCTCTCAGTGAAGAGGTATCCCATTTTTTTGCAGGGCCATCTGAAGATATGGATCCTCGCATAACTCTCTCAGTGAAGAGCTATCTCAATTTTTGCTGGGCCATTCTCAAGTTAAGGATCCTGGTACAACTCTCTGAGTGAAGAGATGTCCCATTTTTTTTGCAGGGCAGGGCCATCTTGTGGTGTCCATGGATGATGGTACTGATACTTTTTCAGTGTGAAAAAATTAACAAAACATATCAACCCCCCCCCTGTCCCCCCCCCCCAAAAAAAAACAACGTGCTTTTCGTAAACAAATCACCCAGAGGGCCTATGCAAAGCTAACATTTCAAAAATGAGGGCCTGCATGGATGCTGGTACTTCTTCAGCACCAACAGGGTTCATGGTACTTGTGCAGCACCAACAGCTACCTAAAACTCAGGGACTACATGGATGAGAAAGGGGCTACATGGATGCTGGTACTTTTTCAGCACCAGCAATGTTCATGGTACTTGTCAGCACCAACAAACACAATGTTCACATGTTCAGCAATGTTTTTTTGCGGGTGTTGAACATATATAGATAGAACAATACCCATACATATCCATGTTCAGCAACAACAATGTTCAACTTCCGGGCTACCTGGATGGTGGTACATGTTCACAGCCCTGCTTAAAATTTTAAACCGGGAAAATTGATTTAGGATATATTTTTTCTTTGCATTTTCAAAATGAAGATCAATACAAATGCCTTTTGACAGTTTAGGTGGAGATAAAAGATAAAAGTATCAAGACATCTTTTTTTTACAGCAAAAAAATCTGCTGCACTGGCCAAGACCCCTAAGCCAAAATATCAATATTAATAAGAAATGATCAATGCAAACCTGATGCATTAGTAGCAAAGCACTGCTCGAAAGTCTCTCTGGATCACTTGTGGAGATAAAGCATGAAAGTTGAGCACCAGCAAGTTAACACTTTACTCTTTTGCTCCCAGCTGAGCACCAGCAAGTCACTGCCATCCCGACGGATCCCGGGACGACCTTGTCGCCCGAAGAAATGCAGGTGGCCTTGCGACGCCGCCTCCGCCTCCCCTTGCCCCTAGCCTCGCGCCACTGCGGCGGCGACAGGGGGTATGGTTGCGGCGCCCCCTCGGACCCCTTCGGGGACCACGCAACCGCTTGCCATCGCACCGGCCTGCTAGCCCGCCGTGCGAAAGTCGTCGAGCTGGCCTGGCTCCGGGTTGCGCGTGAAGCGGTCGGGGCTGAAGGCCGCGTCATCGCCCAGCCACTCCTGGGGGATACGAACATACCGGGCGTGTCTTGCTCCGATCAACGCCGATTGGACATCGTCATCTATGGGGCTGACCCCCACGGGGTGGCGCTCTGCGGGGACGCCACCCTGGTCGCGCCTTTGAATCGGCGCGGGCAGCCTACTCACGGCTCTGCCACCCGGGACGGCGCGGCCCTGGAGGCCGCCGAGCGTCGCAAGCACCGGGCTTACCCGGAATTGCTGCGCGGGGGGCCACAACGCCTCCTTGTCCTCGGCGCCGAAACGGGGGGGCGATGGAGCCGCGACTGCTTCTCCCTCATGCGCATCTTGCTGACTGCCCGATCGCGCCGCACGCCGTCCCTAGTGCGCCGGGCCATGTGCTCTGGGTGGCAGCGGCGCTGGTGGGCGCTCCTCGCCTGTGCGGTGCAGCGTGCCGTGGCGATGAGCGCCACCTCGGCGCCATGGGCTTCCACGCCCCCTACGCCTGCCACACCCCCTTGCCCCTTGGCCATCCTCTCTCTGGCTGACTTCGCGGGCCCCAGCCGCCTCGGCTTCCCTGCGTAGCGCGGCCCCTTGCTTCGGACGCGAGACTTGAACTCTGCAGCTAAAAAGGTGCGCGGAAAAAAAAAGATTGAAATCTAATTCTGAATGCCCTTTGTGTGTTTAGATTTAATTCGAATTGCGTCTTCCTTTGTTTCCTTTTCTTTTTCTTTTTTTCTTGTTCTTTCTTGTTCCTGATTTTGACGGCGGCTCACCTATATGTATATATATATATATACAGTTTAAGCCGCTTTCGAGCTGCAGCTTTCCAAGCGATGCCCCGCTTTGCCGCAAGCAAGACATTTGCGCGTCATGCAAGAGGTTGAAACTTTGATGCTCTTGTATATGACAACTTCACTTCTTCAAAGCTTGTCACTTCTGTAAACATAGATTGATAATTTTGCGGTGCCTGATTTTCACTTTTCTGCACACGAAGTTTGAACTGTTGAAAGATGAAATTTGTCTGCATGATGAGGCAAGCTGAAATTATATGGGAAAACGTAGGAAAATTAACATGCAAATGGCTGCGGAATATGAATCATAAAATCCAAGCAACAAGAAAAAATGCTCTGATGCACGAAACGACGCGGGTTTCTATCCGCGTGAAGCCTAAAAACACTAGATTTCGAGACTCAGGGCACAAAGGACTGCGGAAACGTGGCCTACAAGGATTTCTTCGAGCAGGTGGCAGTTCCAACGAAATCTTTGCTCATACGAGGGCATCCGCGGAGAAGGTGGGAGACATCATCGAATTTTGGCTGGGCGTTCTTGACGTTGCCAATGTGACAATGGGCCTGGTCGATGTCTTCGAAGTCAACACTGACCCTGCTGACTTTCTCAATGGATTGGAGAAGGCTCTCAGAGGTTTTGGATCGGTCTCAAGAACCACTTCAACAATCAACGACAAGAGGCGCGGATCATTTGATTGCACCCTTCAGCCAGCCGAGGCAGAAGAAGTCCTAAGGATCCTCAACGGCATCACGAAAGCTTGCGTGACTTCAACTGTATGACAGACCTCGAAGCCGCTTCCGTGATTCAAGAGTTCCACAAGAAGAAAGGCATCTCAGGTGATGACGTCGACATGGGTGATGATGCGGAAGCTCAACCGGGATTGGGGTCAACGACCCACCCTGGAGAGGCAGATGCAGAAGAGCCTCAAGATGACTTTGCTGATGCCGCCAGAGAGTCCGAAAGATCTGGAAAACAACAGCTCTTGGATGCGCTGGGAAACTTCTTTGCCGTCTCCGAGTCCGTGAATGTCTGCATCTTCTGCGGAAGTAATGACCATGCCGATTGCACTGATCCAAAGAAATCCGATATCAACAAAGTGCTAAAAGGCATTCGGACGTCATTGGAAGACGAAAGCTCAGGATCTGATGTGGACATGGAGGCCGAGGGTGGCGAATGGAAAGGGAGTGCTGAGGAAGCTGGACAACAAACCACTGAAGAAGAAGAACCAGCTGAAGCCCGCACTGGTGAATACCATTGGTATGACACCGTCCTATACATGTCCGAAGTGGGCGACATGGACGAAGCAGGAAAGTTCTGCATTAGTGGGAGGAACATCACCGAAGAAGGACCACGAACCAGGAGCGAACTCGATGACGTCATCCGTGACGCAATCATTCGTGGGGGTGGAGATGTTTGGAAAGTTCCAGACTTCATGGCGGCGTACACCGACACCAACCTCCGCAAACCCATGTACAAAAGAGTCGAGGCCCGTGCATATGGATTCCTCAAAATCGTGCCAAGCACAGGGTGTTCCTTCTTCAACTACGAGTTCTACAATGGAGTCGAGATCGACATCAACTACAGGTTCGGACAAAACAATGAACTCCAACCCTATGAGAAGGACGTGAGCACCGCTTTGAATCGCGTCCTGAGGCATCATGCGGTATGGAAAGGGTCCATCTTGGTCTCAAATGCGATGATGCAGGTTGGGTTCCGATCGACGACCTCCTCAAGTATGAGAACGTTTGGAAACAGGACTCATCAAGATTCCCACATGTGTTCCTAGCCCCACGAGGAAAGAGCGATGACAAACGAGCATGGGACAAACAGGAGGCAGGCTATCGAATGAGCGTCCTGTTTAGGGTCATGTTCCATTGTGCTCGATATGGGCGTCGTGTCCGTGAACAAATCCTTGCCTTCGGCATCTACCCGGACATCGACAGGAACAGTGAGACATGCAGGGCAAATGGTGTCGACCGCAAAACAAAGATTCCAGAAGAAGGGTTACTTCCCCTGAGCATCCGATATTGATTACAATCAATATGGGGCAAGCACTTTTGATTTCAATGTTTTTTCAATATAAAATATTGATTTCAGAGCCCTTGGTGTTATTTTTTTTATATTGATTTGTTTGCTGGGTTTGAAAAGCAAGCCAAAAATCAATATAAAAATCAATATTTTTGCAATGTTTCCACTTGTCTCCCCTTTCCCTTTTGGACCCCAAACATTGCAGCACCAGCCCCCTCTTTTGGAGGTTTGTATGTACAAATTTCAAGGCAAAGTGTTATCCTTTGCCAAGGATCAGGACCCTTTCTCAAGGATTAGCTCCATCACTCCCTTTTTCAAGGGATGTCCTTTCTCCAGGGATGCCCTTTCTCAAGGGCCTCTGGCAACTTACCCTTTTGCAAGGGTTTTATCCTTTTGCAAGGATCAGTGCTGGTATCTTTCCCTTTCCCAAGGGATGTCCAAAGAGCTCCAGGGCTAAGGTGGCAGTGCCCTTTTGCAAGGGGTTTCCTTTTGCATTAAGGAGCATCCTTTCTCAAGGATTGATTTTGGCAATTTCCCTTTTGCAAGGGACATCCTTTCTCAAAGATTGCTTGTGGCAAACTCCCTTTTTCAAGGGGCACCCTTTCTCAAGGGCTAGTCTTGGCAATTGCCCTTTTGCAAGGGCAATCCTTTTGCCAGGGTGTCCCTTTCTCAAGGGATAGCAGAGCCAAGCTATTCAACGGAGGTTTGCAGATGAAACCCTGGCCTTGTGCACAGAAGATGTAATAAAATTCTGTACTTGATGGCCAGTTTTTGGCTGATCTTGGTTGCTTTCACACCCATGGACACACTGTGGGTCACAGTACTTATGTGACCCACATAGTCTTCTGCCTTGAAGCACCAGAAGACTCTGGGATTTAAATACCAGGCATCTTTTGCAAGATGTAGGAATGTATGGCGCTTGATGACTATGTGGAAGGAACTCCTTCCACAATCTTCCGACCATGCATTCAGCCACTGGTATTCTTTCATGGCATCTTGTGCCAATTGCCAAGACTTCTTGAACTCTGCTTTTGTGAGAAATGTTCCTGCAGAGTCCCAGATTGCCACCACCTGGCATACATGCTCTAAGCACTTGAGCATGTGGCTGTGCTCTGGCTTGCTGAAATCCAAGATGTTTTTCAAGACTTCCAGCAGGCATGGAGCCAGGCGCTTGCCTTCACCACCTTTACAGCTCAGGTTGGCCCAGTTTGCCCAAGGCTTCTTTGGATCAGTGAACATGCTTAGCACCAAATTGGTGAGCCTGCATGTCACTTCTTTGTCGGTGTACACTGCTTGGACCTCTTTGAAGATGATTCCAAGTCTATCTGCTGGCTTTGTTGCCTGGTGTGCACCTTCATCATACCAGCACAAATAATGCAGGATGGATCCAAGGAGGTGCCCATACAAACCTTTTGTGAACAGGATATGCAGGGCATCTCCTCTCACAAGCCTGCTACTGTTGCCAGGGACCTCAGTTAGCAAGGGGTGTTCACTGCTAGGAAAGGCCTGGGCCCAAGAGTGATCCACCTCTGTGAACTGATCCCATGGATGGAGCTTGTTGTATGGCTTCTCTCCAGCAGCTTGAGTGCAATCGCAATTCCAGCATGGGGATGCATTCCTCCAATGGGGAAGGCCCAAGCTGTTGCTGAAGAATTCATGGTCTCCTGCACCACACAATGGCCTTAAGGCCTGATGCCAGTGGCTTGCCTTTCTTTGCCCAGAAAGGGCTCCCCTTTTTCAAGCAGAAAGGGACGCTCTCAGTCCCCACGTTTCTCAGTCCCCACGTTTCTCAGTTCCCACGTTTCCACATGTCTGGACAGACGACGTGACAGATTACATATGAATCTTTGCTAGGAACAATGTTACGTCTACGGAATTCATGCTTATGAATCTGTAGTGTCACTAACAAGCAGACTTGAGGAACACCTGACTCTGATTATATTTCTAATTCACAGGAAAGAAAGAGCCACACAGAAAACAAACGAAAAAAAAAAACATTGGGCTGACCCCCCCCCTACCTCTCCCAAGACGGCCTATAGAGCAAACCCAGATATATTTTTTCTTGTCGTGGAGCTTCTTACATTTGTGTTCTGTTCTTGTTCTTGTTTCTTGCTATTTTTCTTGTTTCTGTGGATATCTCATATGCTTACCTGATGCGTCCTGATATTTTGCTTTGAAGAGTGTTTGCAAACGCAACGGACAGGCGTATAAACTAACAAGGTAGACATACCATAGAAATCCCATAAGAACCCAGTGGAAATCATATAAGAATAACATATGAGACTGTAGCAGATAACATGGCCCAGAGAGCCACCTAGAGCCACCAAGATAGCCTAGCTAGGGGAGGGGAGGAATCATCTGAAAATATCATAGATATAACATAGAATTAGTATAGGTACCACAAAGAAATCCCATAAGAATATCATAGATTTCCCTCAGACATCTCATAGGAATTCCATAGAAATATCATAGACATACCATAGAAATCCCATAAGAACCCACTGGAAATCCCATAAGAATACCATACGAGGCTGCAGCAGGCAAGATGGCCCAGAGAGCCACCTAGAGCCACCAAGATAGCCCATCTAGGGAGACACTGTCCTGTCTCCTATTCTGTTTGATTGGTCTCTGCCCCATAGTAAGCAGACTGGGATCCCCTCCATTGCTTCGATATCCCATTGCCTTGACAAGAAAACAAAAGGAGAACAGGTATAAAGGGAACACGAAGAATAAGATGATAAAAAATCTGGATGGCTCTCTGGGCTATCTTGCCTCAAGCAATGTCATCTGTCTCTAGGTGCCTCTCTGGGCTATTTTGTCTATTACAATGTTGTCTGTCTCCAGATAACTCTCTGGGCTATCATGTTTGCTGCACACTCGTCTGTACCTTGGAGGCTCTTTAAGCCATTGAGTCTTCAGCCTCATCCTTGTCCGTTACACGTGCATCTGTCTCTTGGCAACTCTCTAGGGTATCTTGTCTGCTAGAAAAGTCATTTGTCTCTAGTTGGCTCCCTGGGCCATCATGCATGCAATCATACTTGAATGTTCAACCAAATAAGGATCACGATCCATATTCTGCAAAAGGTCAAAAAAAATTAAATAACAATATCTATAAAACGCCAATAAATAGAATTATATTCACGATACTTCTAATCTGTAGTTCAGCTGCAACAAATTCCAGATCGCTTGTCACACTGCCAGCATCCACTCATGCTGTTTGTTGATTCTGACTGTGCTTTCTCATGTGCAGTCTCTATATTGCTCTGCCATCCCATTGCAGTGACATACCATTGGCTTTGAGATCCCTTTCCTTCGACACTCCTTTGCTTTGGCATCCCCAATATGTAGCATAGATTTTGTTTCGTCATTATTTGAATTCAAATGCGATTTAGGGTATGTGCCGCAGTATATAATTTTAATAAAAATGTTCATATTATGTCTTAACTTGATGAACTTAGAATAAACTTTGTCATATCTAGAACCATACTTAATCAGTAAGAATTTATTTGAAGAAATAAAATAAATGCATTAAAAATAACAAAAAACAGCTAAAAATGACGTAAAAACTGGGGACCCACAACGTCCCGCACTCTTTTCAAGGGGTTGCCATCTGCATCATGAGTTGGGCGCTGCCCTTTTGCAAGGGCTTTGAAGGACCAAGCCAATTCTTTCCAGAGCTGTGGCCATGTGTCTTTGCAAGTGCAACTCTTGGGCCAAGCTGCCATGAGCAAGTGGCTGTCCAGGGATTGTTCTTGGGAGAGGAGGGGTCCAAAGCTCCAAACCATAAAGCTGTCCCTGGATTCATATTCCACTCCATCACCATGTGTGAACAGAGGGATGGTGACTTGCTCCCACCCTTTTTCAAGGGTTGCTGGATGGTTAACCAGCCTGTCATCATCCCTTGCCAAGGTTTGTTCCCAAAATTCAGGCAGCTCATGAAGCTTGAAAAGCCTTTGAAAAACTTTTGGGTAACTCTCAGCCAATGCACCGAACATGAGGTGTGGGTAGAAAATCGCAACATCCTCATCAATGATTTTGCTGGTCTTGGGGTCAAAGCATTTGCATGTGACCAAGCCAGGCTCAGGCACTGACAGCTGGTTGCAGAAGGACCTTACCAAGGCCGTGTGGCAATTTCCTCGCTGCTCTCCAAAATTCCCAGCTGCTCAGCTGCTCCAAGAGTTGCAACTTCAGGATGGCTGCAACCATCAAGTGTGGCCAGGTTGGAGAGCTTTTGCACTTCCACTGCAGAGAGCTTGCCATGTGCCCAAAGGGACAATAGCTTTGTAGCCAAGTTGCTGGGTGCAGAACTTGTGGATGGGGTTTCTCCTTCTGTGTCTGCACCCAGATCCATATCCTTCTTCCACCCTCTCAGCCTCTTTGCATTTTTCATGGCTGAGGAAGTGCCTTTTCACAAAGGCTCAGGCAGAAGAGCACTTGGCTGGACCTTTTGCAAGGTCTCTCCCTGCAACCCTTTTGCAAGGGGTGTGGAAGCAGTCCTTTCTCAAGGATTGTCCTTTTGCAAGGGCTCTAGCCAGGCTGCTTTTGGTAAGACCTGCCCTTTTGCAAGGGTGTCCCTTTTGCAAGGGCTGTGCGAGCCAGCAACCCTTTTGCAAGGGTTTCCTTTTGCAAGGGGTGAGAGGCTGACCCTTTTGCAAGGGTGTCCTTGGCAAGGGTTTGCCTTTTGCAAGGCTTTCCTCTACCTTTTTCCAAAGGTTTGCCTTTTGCAAGGCTTTGCCTTTTGCAAGGCTTGCTATACCTTTTTGCAAAGGTGTGCCTTTTGCCTTTTGCAAGGCTTTGCTTCCCTTTTGCAAGGGTTGGAACTTGCCCTTTTGCAAGGGCTTAATCTCCTACTCTACTACCTACTAAACTAAACCTACAGTTTTGAAGCAAAACAGCTGCAGAGGCATGCATGTCACCTCAACCTATACATGCCTTTCCATGCATGCATTTCCCTTCACCATCTCCCCAAGCTGCAGCCAGCAAACTTTTTTCTAGGCATGTGAAGAAGTTCTCCTAGCTTCTATCTACCAAAATTGGATTTAAAAAAACTACCCTTTTGCAAGGGGCTTGCATGACCCTTTTGCAAGGGCTGGCACCCTTTTGCAAGTGTTGGGACTGCCCTTTTGCAAGGGCCAGGAAGCATTTGGCAAGGGGTTACCCTTTTGCAAGGGTCAAAGGGAATGCCTGTGCCACTAACCCTTTTGCAAGGGCTGTGCAAGCCAGCATCCCTTTTGCAAGGGTTATCCTTTTGCAAGGATCACATGCTGGTAGAAGCTTTGCTGGCTCCTGGCCTCCTCCTTGGCTTGCTTGCACATATTGGCACATTCCACCAATGCCTTTTTCAAGGTAGGTGGACTTGGCTTCTTCAGGAGCAAGTCTTTCAACTTGTCCTGGACCTTTTTCAAGGCCTGAAGCTTCTTCTCAATTTCCTCTTTGGCCATCTTTGAGAGCCTGCTTTTGGCCTTTTGCAAGGTCTCTTCCAGTTCATTGATGCACTTGCTGCATTCATCCCTGGCTCTTTTGGCTCTCTTGAGGAGTTTCACAGGATCTTCATCATCCTTCTCCCCATCCTGCTCCTCATCCTTCACCTCCTTGTCCTTGATGGCCAATTGTTGGCTTTTCCCTTGGCCTTTTGCAAGGCCTTGGCCTTTTCCTTGGCCTTTTCCAAGGCCTTGGCCTTTTCCAAGGCCTTTGCTTGTGTTCCCTTTTCCAAGGGATCCTTTGGCTCCATCTTGGCAGAGGCCCAGCACCCCAGTGTGGCCATCTGCCTGCCAAAGGCTGTCAAAGGCTTCCTCCTCCTGCTCAGCAGGATCATATTCCACAGCCCTGGCAGTGGTTCTACCCTTACTGACCTTGAAGTTCTTCTCAAGGTCTTGGGTATCTGAGTGCTCCCACACACCCCAGGTGGTGGGACTCTCTCTCCAGCGGATCCTGCCTGAGGACAGATGAGCTTCAAACTCATCTTCTTCCCATATTTTCAACATCTCCTTCTTGCTGCTCCATTTCTCCCTTTTGTTCCAAAAGGTGCTCTCTTCCTTGACATGGAGAAATCTGCTTCCTGCAGAGCTCTTTTTCAAGAGCCAGAGGGCAGCTGCAAACCCCTTCTCCAGCTTGCCTCTCTGATCATGCTCCCCTTTTTTCAAGGGGTTTCTCTTCAAGTGGGTCTGGTGTTGGCTCCAGACCTTTGCATTCTCTGCAGGAGTCATGGCCTTTTTCAAGGCCTTGGCAGCATCTTCTTCATCAGTGTGCTCCTCACAAACTGCAGCAACCTTCTCTTGCAAAGAAAGGTTGCCAAGTCTGTTGAGGTTCTTAGCACACAGCTTGCCCTTTTTCAAGGGCTTGCCCTTTTTCAAGGACTTGCTGCCACTGCTGGGGAGATGCTTGCCCTTTCCCAAGGGCTTGCCCTTTGGCAAGGGCTTGCCCTTTGGCAAGGGCTTGCCCTTTCCCAAGGGCTTGCCCTTTGGCAAGGGCTTGCCCTTTGGCAAGGGCTTGCCCTTTTGCAAGGGCTTGTCCTTTTGCAAGGGCGTGTTTTTCAAAATTCCCTTTTTCAAGGGTTTTGCCATCTTGGAAATTGGCATTTTCTTCCTGAAAGTGTTTGAAGTTTAAAAAGGCTGCAGTTGCATGAAGGGTTTAGTTCATGTGTGTGTTTTAAAACAAACATATAATATATTATTAAGGCATATAAATAGTTTTCTAGTCAAAACTACATAACAAATAAAAAACACCATGCATATATCATACACAAGCATGTTCATTAATAACTATATATTTATATCTATATATATATATATAAATGTACATTATTAATTAAATTATACTAAATATTTAATATTAAATTATCTTGCATGTGGAAGAAAACACGTGATTTTTCAACCAAACCAAAGCAATACATTAACACAAACCAAAACAATATAAAACAAACATAGATAAAACATTTATGTTATTTAAGCAAAACACGTGTTTTACAATATTTTCCAAACCAAAACAAATTGATGTTACTAACCAAACAAACATACAACACATATAAATGCAATAACAAAACCAATGTTCAACAAACATTGGTTACATTAATCTCAACCTTTTCAAGGTGTTGCAAATCTAAATCTGGTTTCAATCACTGGTTGTTGATTTTTTTCAAATGAATTTTAAAAAAAAACTGAACTTTGATGAAATTTGATGAAATTTGATGAAAACCAGGTTTTCATCAAATTTCATCAAATTCCATCAAATTTCATCAAATTTCATCAAAGTTCTGTTTTTTTTTTCAAAACCATGATTTTTTTGATGAAATTTGATGAAATTTGATGAAAACCTGGTTTTCATCAAATTTCATCAAATTTCATCAAAGTTCAGTTTTTTTTTCAAAACCATGATTTTTTTTGATGAACCTGTTAAAAAACAAATAAACTGATAGAATTGGATAGGATTGGATTGGCACTAACATTTTTAAAACCATAGTTTTTAATTTATAAACCTTTTCAAAACCAAAACAAATAGGTTAAATAGTTTTTGATGCTTTTTTGTACACAACAAAACAGTAAGGCAACATTTCACTGTCAAACCTGTATTGGACTATATTGAAACTATACTGGATTTTTTTAAAAAAAAATATTGTATAATTTGAGATAGATTCCAGATACTATTTGTGTCTGACTCTTAAAATAAATAATTTGAACACTTATTTCTGCAAGTAAGGATTTTCCCATCTGCATCTTAACCTATTATATATATATAAATCAAATTTAATTCATGTTTTTTCAGGTATGAATTCACTGGCTTTTAATTTTGGGTGAAGCAGTTTAGTACTCTGTGTTTCTATGTTGTTTCAAATATCATTGTGGAATTTGTTTGGATCAAGAAACTGCAGAGTCAACAGAAACATAATCATCTGCCTGCAGCCTGAAACAGACACCAAACAGCATTTGAGAAAACATATCAGTTTACAAAAATGAACCTTGACACCTTAAATCTTGAATGTGTGTGGTGTCCCTTTTGCAAGGGATAATGTTTAATTTGGTGCCCCTTTTGCAAGGGGTTGACATTCTGGGAAAGACTTTATTCCATTGCCTTTTTTTTTCAGTAGTATATGTGTTTCCCTGCTTGGTTGTTTTAGGGTCCATGCAAAACTCAAAAAAACATCAGGTTTTCACAAGGCATATGTCCATGGCAAAGGTTTCTAATTTAAAAAACAAGTTGTGTAAACAAGTTGTGTAAAGTTGCATGTATTTATATTTAATACATTAATTATTTAGTTATTTTGATTTATTTTTATTTCATTTTTTTGCTGCTTGCTACACATTTGGTAGCTTCTGTACAAACCACTGTTGGGCTGCAGCTACAAGTGACCCTTTTGCAAGGGCTGGGCTATGGCTCAGGTTAGCACACAACAAACAGAAACACACAATGTTATATTGTATATGTATGTGTGTGTAAATACATGCATTTGTTATTGCAAATGCTGTGTGTAGACCTGAGCCACATGACCCTTTTGCAAGGGTTGCTCTTATTTGATCCTTTTGCAAGGATTATCCTTTTGCAAGGGTTGGGGTGAGACACTGTCCCTTTTTCAAGGGGTATCCTTTTGCAAGGCTTGGGGTGGGACATCCCTTTTTCAAGGGGTATCCTTTTGCAAGGATTGGGGCCAGTCACCTACCCTTTTTCAAGGGTTATCCTTGGGGGTGGGGACACTTACCCTTTTTCAAGGGTTATCCTTTTGCAAGGATTGGGGCTAGACACCTACCCTTTTTCAAGGGTTGCCATGTGAGAGCCATACCCTTTTTCAAGGGTTTTGCAGAGCACCCTTTTGCAAGGGCTGGAAGCAGTCTCAAAGATTGTAATCTCTGATGAACTGCTTCACTGCATCTGCAAAGGATGCAAACCTGGAGTTTTCTGGCATCCATGCATGGCTCTCTCTGGGTGTCTGGATGCCATAGGTTTTGACACCCCATGAGCCCAGCTCTTGCAAGATGTCCTTTGAATCATCAAAGGCCACCTGGCAGCCCCACTCTGTGGCATACTCTGCCTTGCCCCCCACCCCAGTGCGACTGGTGCAGGTTCCCCACCAGTGAAGTTGGTCAATGAGATCTGGGAGCTTGTCCCAGATTTCCTTTTCAACTTTGGGGGCCTGCTTGGCCCCACAGAAGGAGAGCACATGCACCTCCACTCCTTTGTCAAGGAGCTTCTGCAGGGCCATGAGGTCCTGGACCAGCACAGTGTCCTGGGGACCATTTTTCAGGCAATGGTGCCAATCAACCAACACAGCCAAAGGTTCTGATTGGGCTTCAGGAGACTGCTTCTTTTCTGACCCTTTTTCAAGGGCTGCAGTCTCCTTCCCTTTTGCAAGGGATTTTGCCTGCTTGTTGGTGGCAGTCTTTGACTCCAGAACTGCCACCTTTTTGGCAACATTTCCTTTTTCAAGGAATTGCCCTTTTTCAAGGGCTGTTGCCTCCTCTTTTTCAAGAGGTTTTTTTTCCCTTTTTCAAGGGGTGCAGCATTGCTGCTGCTTGCACCTGTCCCTTTCTCAAGGGGTGTGCCAGTTTCCAGCCTGGGACCAAGCTTCCCCTTTTTGAGGCTCTTAGTCAGCTTGTCCTTCAGCTCCTGGAACCTGGCTTCATTTTGCCCTTTTGCAAGGGCTTTCCCTTTCTCAAGGGGTGTCCCTTTTGCCAGGGCTTTGTTCTTGTTCCCTTTCTCAAGGGGTTTCCCTTTTGCAAGGGCTTCCTCCCCTTTTTCAAGGGGCTTGCCAGTGGACATCACCACCCTCTTGGCTTGCTTGGCAGCTCTTCTGGCTTGCCTAGCCCAAGAGGTGGTGCCCCCACCAGTCTTCCTTCCCTTGGAATTTCTCCAAGGTTCATCCTCCTCCCACTCCTCCTCTTCTTCCTCCTCCTCCTCCTCCTCCATGTCCACATCTTCCTTCTCCTTCTTCCTACTCATAGCTGCTAGGCTCAGAACCAAAAATGGCTGCAGGCAGGACATGTTCATGTGTTTAGTTTGCCTGTTTTAACAACTAAACATGTTTTGTTTGCTTTAGCATAGCATAGGAAAAGAGACAAAAACATATGGACAACAAACATGGCACAAAAGGAAATACAAGGAACACCCTTTTGCAAGGGCTACCCTTTTGCAAGGGGCAGGGTAGAGACAAACACCACAGGAAAGAAGAAGTGGGAAAGGAACAAAAGATAAGACATGTGCAAATATACACATATAACAAATATGTATATGCATGGTATGGAGCAACATGTTTTAAACAAAAAGCTATATATCATGCAAATACAGGAAATATGCATGGAAAGGAATGGTAGACATGAAAAGGCAAACTAATGGTTAAAATAGAAAACTGCTTTAGGTGGGTGAAGGTATGAGAAAACAAGAAAAGAAGTATATCTCATTGGTGAGAAAAATAAGGAAGTGTGGTGGTGCTAGGTTTGCACATATGGGCATTTATATAGGTAACTGGAAGCCAGATCTAGAAGATTAAAGGGTTGCAAGTATAGGACAGTAGTGGCAAGATAGATAGCTATAGGTAGATAAAGGTGTGCAAGGTTAGAGGTGAAACTAAACAAACACATTATATATATATATATTAAAACATACATATATATATATACATACACATGTCAATATGCATGTTTTCAAAACTATTTTCAAACAGTTCTCATGAGTTTACTTCATGTTTTTTTTTCATATGTTGGTTTAATAATAACATATTTATATTTATTTTAGTTGTTTTAATAAATTTGTCTATTTACTTATTTTTAACATATTTTTTTTGTAATTTCTTCATTTATCTAAAACTGGCCTATATACAACCTGCAAGGGCTGCATTCTGTACACACCCTTTTGCAAGGGCTGCTTTCTATATACATGCACCCTTTTGCAAGGGCTTTCTTCTCCACACCCTTTGGCAAGGGTTCTTTAAAAATTCCCTTTTGCAAGGGCTTGCCCTTTTACAAGGGCTATAAAACCCTTTTGCAAGGGTTCTTTGTGGATGCTTACCCTTTCCCAAGGGCTCAAAGGTCCAAGGGTCAAGGGAAATTGTTCACCAGCACCTGTCTCATTTGCAAGGCTTCCTCTTTGCCAATCTTGTCCTTTTGCAAGGACTTCATGATCTCATCACAGATATATTCAAGGGCTTTCTTCCCTTTCTCAAGGGCTTTCTTCCCTTTCCCAAGGGACTTTGTCACCCCTTGGGGTTGGCTTTTCCCTTTTGCAAGGGTTCCTTCCACTTTAGTTTCAAGGGATGCAGGCCTTTTGCAAGGCTTGCTGCCATACCCCAATGCCTTTTGCAAGGCATGAGTTCCTTTTCCTTTTGCAAGGATCCTTCCCTTCTCATCATACATGATTTGGCATGGGAAGCAGAGCTGGCTTTTGGATGCTTCTCTTCTTGTTTCTCTGGTGTCAGAAACATCTTTGGAATGCCTGATGAGTCCAGAGAAACTGCATCCTCATCCTTTTTCAAGGACTCACCCTTTTGCAAGGGGGTTTCTTCACCCTTTTTCAAGGGCTGATGGTCTTCTTCAGGCAGCTTGACCATCTTTACCAGCTCCTGCAACTGCAGAAAGGAACTTGCATTCAGCTTGCTGGCACACAGCCTCATTTGGTCTTGGTCCCTTGCAAGCTTTCTGATGTGGAAGAAGATTGTGGCCAACCTATCTTGCTTCAAGTTGCTCCAGGTACTGCCATTCCATTTGGTCTTGTTAACTTCTGGCATTGAAGTAAGCATGGACAGCAAAGCCTGCCTCAAAGGTCCTGGAGCAACAGAGGCTGAGGGGCAAACAGCCAACAACCCTTTCACAAGGGGTGCAACCTTGACCAAGCCAGCTGGGTCTACTGCCCCTGCCCTGCTGACTGTTTCATACTGGCCAAGGTCTGCCACCAGCTCTGGTTTCTGACCCAAGACCTGCAGAAGCAAGGAAGGGTCAGTGTAAACCTTGGCCTTATGATTGGGCCCACCCCTGGCCATCCTTTTGCAAGGATTGCTATCCTTTTCCAAGGACTCCTTTTGCAAGGATTGCTGTCCTTTCTCAAGGACCCTTATCCTTTTGCAAGGATTGGTGAAGATATTTTAAAGAATTCTGTTTCACTTGAAAGCCAAAAACTGCAGGGTGCACACATTCCCAGACTCCAAAACCATGTCAAAAACCAACCACAAAATCAATATAAAATATTGATTTTGGAGGCTTCAAAATCAATATAAAATATTGGTTTTGGAGGCTTCAAAATCAATATAAAAATAGAGGAAAATGAGTATAAAAATCAAAGTGAATATCAATAGAAAGAGGCATTTGGTCCAACTTTTTATATTGATTTTGAAGCTTCAAAAGCATTAGTTTTATATTGATATTTATTTTGATTTTTTAGTAAAATCAATATCGATATTTTTTTTTGAAAAAATATTGATTGTAATCAATATCGGATGCTCAGGGAGAGGAAGGGTCAAAACCCGGTGGTGCAGGAGGTGCTGGACTTTGAGAATTCCGAAGAAGAGCTGCATGGATAGGTGCAGACAGAGGACTGGAAGCTGAAGGACCCGTGGCACTCGGAGATGCTGGTTCACCCGTTGTGTCTCCAAGCTGCTGACGTAACTGAGCTATTTGACTCCGGAGTTGGGTAAGCTCCTGCTGGGTGTCAGGGTCCGCCGTGCGCGTGGGGACCCAGCCATGGATGAGATCAGCAACCTGTTGGGCTGCATACTTGGTGTTGTTCGTCTTGTCCAGAAGTTTCCCATCCTGTCTGGCCTTGCAAGAGGCGACTTTGTCGATGTCTACCCCCTTGTTGCGGAGTTGAGTCAAGAGCTCCGTCATGAACACAACCGCTGCAATGTCCCCAGTCGGAATCAAGTAGACTTCACGCCCATGAGCCAGCTTCCGAAGCCAAAAGTTGTTGGCCTGCTGATGCAACAAGGCCGCCAATGTGTCTCCAGTTTCGTCTTGCCATTTGATGTCCATGGAAGGCGGGGGCAAGTAGTGATCCCATGTGTACCAGATGTGCTGGCTGATGCAATAAAGAAGGTTGTACACAGTGAATGATTCGAGACGATGGGTATTGAGTAAGACATTGTAGGTGAACAGGGCCCTTTCTTCCACCCTGCTCAGGGATGGTGTGATCTCACATGTCGTGGCATCCTCACAGTGGAAGATGGCACCATCAAATGTGGATTGAAGTTGGTTGATCGAGGACTTTGTAATATGGTTGGTGATTTGTTGGGTGTGTTCGGACCAAAGGTGATGACATAAGTCCGAGATGTCTGCTTGTGGCATGGAAGGTAGGCCATTCTTCTTCGTCCAGGTCTTGATGGCCTGTCGCATCTGGTTGAAATATTCTTTCTTGGACGGAAAGACCTTGTTAGACAAGGAGCCTTCTGCAATTACGGCCAGTTCCGGTAGAAGCAGAGAATGAAGTAGGGAACCGGATAGTACCCAGTGAGGATCTGACGGATTGAGCGCGGCCTTCTTGTAGTCTGACCAGGATTTGCAACAGCAAATAGCTGGATTGGACGTCGGCCAGTCCTCAATTGCCTGTTTGTGATTGCAGAGTATGTCAAGGACAGCAGCATGCTTGATGAAGACTGTCTTGAAGGAAGGAGTATGGCAAGGAACTTGGTGGTCCAGCATCTGGAGATGCCATTGACGAAGGAATTTCTTCAATTGTGATTGAAGATTGGGAGAAAGGGACCAAGGTGCTCGTAAGGCGGATGCCCTGGGAGCAGGTTTGCCGTGCCACCATTTGATGGATGCGTCGATGGCGGTCAAAGATAATGTTCGGAAAGGTTCTTGGGTGTTATTGGCTAGCCGACGTAGGGCATAGCATAGAAGAAGGCCCCCATCATTGGACCTCAACATCTTCGTTTGTTCAAATCTCGCCTTGGTGTTCGATCCTAAGGCATGGACAATGGTCCAGAGGTCAAGACGGTTTTGAAACCGTGAGGACATCAAAACTTGGCGTACCAATTGTGGAGTGAATTTGTGTTTGGCTCGACGCCAGAGAGTGGCAAGGCCAAATTGTGCGTTGGTGTGTAGAAGGGTTTTTTTGAGGAGACCCTTCTTTGGATGATAGAATTGACAAATGAAAGGGAAATTGAGCCGAGGTTGCCATTCTTGAATGAGGGCTGCTTCGAGGCTTCGGTAATCCACTCTGTAAGATTCTGTAAGTATATATGGGAATCGGAGCCCAAATATACAGATTGTCATGCTCATGCCAGTAGCGAAGCGCCAGTTCGGCTTGGACCAGTTTCTCGTTGGTGAGTTGGAAATATTGGCGAGATCTGCTGTACTCTCTGTCGAGAGTATGATGCATTGCAGAGCCCAAGTAAAATTTGGGTTGCATATTGGTGATGTGGGTGAAACGGATGTAAACACACTGGGGCTGGAAAAATTGTCTGGAAAACAGGTTGTGGGAATGTAGAGTGTTGCCCCAGAGGTGTTGAAGGTCAGCACACCCTTCCAAAATTGACTTCAGCTTGGGATTTGGTCGAAGACCGTGGAGGATTGTCAGCACCATCATGCGTGCTTGGATGATGCGAATGCCCTGAAAAAGAGGGACGCTGTGAGTCATGGTGAAGGGGGTCAAAGTGTAGATGATGAGAATCATCGAATGGAGAATATGCAAATGGGATTGAAGCACCTTGTGCTTGAGTTTCCGACGCAGGAGAGGCGCTAGTCAATTGGTGAGGCTGATGCCGGCTGTCATAGTTCGAAGGAGGTTCAATGCCTCATAGTTCTTTCCCATGAGATTGACAGGGATGCCCATTGTGGCAGCCACACGTTCGATGGTGTCCAAAGCTTCAGCGGGTTGCTTCTCCCACCACTCTTCCATTTTGGCAAAGTTGTCATAGAGAACCTTCCTCTTAGGTTCGGAGAGATTGAGTTCTTTCAACCATTTGTTGAAAGCTCGGACTGCGAGAGATGTTGGCTTGTTTTGGACAATCCACGGGTTGACTGTGGTGCTGGTGACCAACAGAGCCCTGAGCATCCGATATTGATTACAATCAATATGGGGCAAGCACTTTTGATTTCAATGTTTTTTCAATATAAAATATTGATTTCAGAGCCCTTGGTGTTATTTTTCTATATTGATTTGTTTGCTGGGTTTGAAAAGCAAGCCAAAAATCAATATAAAAATCAATATAAAAATCAATATAAAAATCAATATTTTCCAATGTTTCCACTTGTCTCCCCTTTCCCTTTTGGACCCCAGACATTGCAGCACCAGCCCCCTCTTTTGGAGGGTTGTATGTACAAATTTCAAGGCAAAGTGTTATCCTTTGCCAAGGATCAGGACCCTTTCTCAAGGATTAGCTCCATCACTCCCTTTTTCAAGGGATGTCCTTTCTCAAGGGATGCCCTTTCTCAAGGGCCTCTGGCAACTTACCCTTTTGCAAGGGTTTTATCCTTTTGCAAGGATCAGTGCTGGTATCTTTCCCTTTCCCAAGGGATGTCCAAAGAGCTCCAGGGCTAAGGTGGCAGTGCCCTTTTGCAAGGGGTTTCCTTTTGCATTAAGGAGCATCCTTTCTCAAGGATTGATTTTGGCAATTTCCCTTTTGCAAGGGACATCCTTTCTCAAGGATTGCTTGTGGCAAACTCCCTTTTTCAAGGGGCACCCTTTCTCAAGGGCTAGTCTTGGCAATTGCCCTTTTGCAAGGGCAATCCTTTTGCCAGGGTGTCCCTTTCTCAAGGGATAGCAGAGCCAAGCTATTCAACCTCGGTTTGCAGATGAAACCCTGGCCTTGTGTACAGAAGATGTAATAAAATTCTGTACTTGATGGCCAGTTTTTGGCTGATCTTGGTTGCTTTCACACCCATGGACACACTGTGGGTCACAGTACTTATGTGACCCACATAGTCTTCTGCCTTGAAGCACCAGAAGACTCTGGGATTTAAATACCAGGCATCTTTTGCAAGATGTAGAAATGTATGGTGCTTGATGACTATGTGGAAGGAACTCCTTCCACAATCTTCCGACCATGCATTCAGCCACTGGTATTCTTTCATGGCATCTTGTGCCAATTGCCAAGACTTCTTGAACTCTGCTTTTGTGAGAAATGTTCCTGCAGAGTCCCAGATTGCCACCACCTGGCATACATGCTCTAAGCACTTGAGCATGTGGCTGTGCTCTGGCTTGCTGAAATCCAAGATGTTTTTCAAGACTTCCAGCAGGCATGGAGCCAGGCGCTTGCCTTCACCACCTTTACAGCTCAGGTTGGCCCAGTTTGCCCAAGGCTTCTTTGGATCAGTGAACATGCTTAGCACCAAATTGGTGAGCCTGCATGTCACTTCTTTGTCGGTGTACACTGCTTGGACCTCTTTGAAGATGATTCCAAGTCTATCTGCTGGCTTTGTTGCCTGGTGTGCACCTTCATCATACCAGCACAAATAATGCAGGATGGATCCAAGGAGGTGCCCATACAAACCTTTTGTGAACAGGATATGCAGGGCATCTCCTCTCACAAGCCTGCTACTGTTGCCAGGGGCCTCAGTTAGCAAGGGGTGTTCACTGCTAGGAAAGGCCTGGGCCCAAGAGTGATCCACCTCTGTGAACTGATCCCATGGATGGAGCTTGTTGTATGGCTTCTCTCCAGCAGCTTGAGTGCAATCGCAATTCCAGCATGGGGATGCATTCCTCCAATGGGGAAGGCCCAAGCTGTTGCTGAAGAATTCATGGTCTCCTTCAATGCACCACACAATGGCCTTAAGGCCTGATGCCAGTGGCTTGCCTTTCTTTGCCCAGAAAGGGCTCCCCTTTTTCAAGGGGTTGCCATCTGCATCATGAGTTGGGTGCTGTCCTTTTGCAAGGGCTTTGAAGGACCAAGCCAATTCTTTCCAGAGCTGTGGCCATGTGTCTTTGCAAGTGCAACTCTTGGGCCAAGCTGCCATGAGCAAGTGGCTGTCCAGGGATTGTTCTTGGGAGAGGAGTGGTCCAAAGCTCCAAACCATCAAGCTGTCCCTGGATTCATATTCCACTCCATCACCATGTGTGAACAGAGGGATGGTGACTTGCTCCCACCCTTTTTCAAGGGTTGCTGGATGGTTAACCAGCCTGTCATCATCCCTTGCCAAGGTTTGTTCCCAAAATTCAGGCAGCTCATGAAGCTTGAAAAGCTTTTGAAAAACTTCTGGGTAACTCTCAGCCAATGCACTGAACATGAGGTGTGGGTAGAAAATCGCAACATCCTCATCAATGATTTTGCTGGTCTTGGGGTCAAAGCATTTGCATGTGACCAAGCCAGGCTCAGGCACTGACAGCTGGTTGCAGAAGGACCTTACCAAGGCCCTGTGGCAATTTCCTGGCTGCTATCCAAAATTCCCAGCTGCTCCAAGAGTTGCAACTTCAGGATGGCTGCAACCATCAAGTGTGGCCAGGTTGGAGAGCTTTTGCACTTCCACTGCAGAGAGCTTGCCATGTGCCCAAAGGGACAATAGCTTTGTAGCCAAGTTGCTGGGTGCAGAACTTGTGGATGGGGTTCCTCCTTCTGTGTCTGCACCCAGATCCATATCCTTCTTCCACCCTCTCAGCCTCTTTGCATTTTTCATGGCTGAGGAAGTGCCTTTTCACAAAGGCCCAGGCAGAAGAGCACTTGGCTGGACCTTTTGCAAGGTCTCTCCCTGCAACCCTTTTGCAAGGGGTGTGGAAGCAGTCCTTTCTCAAGGATTGTCCTTTTGCAAGGGCTCTAGCCAGGCTGCTTTTGGTAAGACCTGCCCTTTTGCAAGGGTGTCCCTTTTGCAAGGGCTGTGCAAGCCAGCAACCCTTTTGCAAGGGTTTCCTGTTGCAAGGGGTGAGAGGCTGACCCTTTTGCAAGGGTGTCCTTGGCAAGGGTTTGCCTTTTGCAAGGCTTTCCTCTACCTTTTTCCAAAGGTTTGCCTTTTGCAAGGCTTTGCCTTTTGCAAGGCTTGCTATACCTTTTTGCAAAGGTGTGCCTTTTTGCCTTTTGCAAGGCTTTGCTTCCCTTTTGCAAGGGTTGGAACTTACCCTTTTGCAAGGGCCTAATCTCCTACTCTACTACCTACTAAACTAAACCTACAGTTTTGAAGCAAAACAGCTGCAGAGGCATGCATGTCACCTCAACCTATACATGCCTTTCCATGCATGCATTTCCCTTCACCATCTCCCCAAGCTGCAGCCAGCAAACTTTTTTCTAGGCATGTGAAGAAGTTCTCCTAGCTTCTATCTACCAAAATTGGATTTAAAAAAACTACCCTTTTGCAAGGGGCTTGCATGACCCTTTTGCAAGGGCTGGCACCCTTTTGCAAGTGTTGGGACTGCCCTTTTGCAAGGGCCAGGAAGCATTTGGCAAGGGGTTACCCTTTTGCAAGGGTCAAAGGGAATGCCTGTGCCACTAACCCTTTTGCAAGGGCTGTGCAAGCCAGCATCCCTTTTGCAAGGGTTATCCTTTTGCAAGGATCACATGCTAGAAGCTTTGCTGGCTGCCTTGTTGGCAAGCTGCTTCAGCTCCTTGGCCTCCTCCTTGGCTTGCTTGCACATATTGGCACATTCCACCAATGCCTTTTTCAAGGTAGGTGGACCTGGCTTCTTCAGGAGCAAGTCTTTCAACTTGTCCTGGACCTTTTTCAAGGCCTGAAGCTTCTTCTCAATTTCATCTTTGGCCATCTTTGAGAGCCTGCTTTTGGCCTTTTGCAAGGTCTCTTCCAGTTCATTGATGCACTTGCTGCATTCATCCCTGGCTCTTTTGGCTCTCTTGAGGAGTTTCGCAGGATCTTCATCATCCTTCTCCTCATCCTGCTCCTCATCCTCCACCTCCTTGTCCTTGATGGCCAATTGTTGGCTTTTCCCTTGGCCTTTTGCAAGGCCTTTGCCTTTTGCAAGGCCTTGGCCTTTTCCAAGGCCTTTGCTTGTGTTCCCTTTTCCAAGGGATCCTTTGGCTCCATCTTGGCAGAGGCCCAGCACCCCAGTGTGGCCATCTGCCTGCCAAAGGCTGTCAAAGGCTTCCTCCTCCTGCTCAGCAGGATCATATTCCACACCCCTGGCAGTGGTTCTACCCTTAGTGACCTTGAAGTTCTTCTCAAGGTCTTGGGTATCTGAGTACTCCCACACACCCCAGGTGGTGGGACTCTCTCTCCAGCGGATCCTGCCTGAGGACAGATGAGCTTCAAACTCATCTTCTTCCCATATTTTCAACATCTCCTTCTTGCTGCTCCATTTCTCCTTTTTGTTCCAAGAGGTGCTGCCAGCAACCTCTTCCTTGACATGGAGAAATCTGCTTCCTGCAGAGCTCTTTTTCAAGAGCCAAAGGGCAGCTGCAAACCCCTTCTCCAGCTTGCCTCTCTCATCATGCTCCCCCTTTTCCAAGGGGTTTCTCTTCAAGTGGGTCTGGTGTTGGCTCCAGACCTTTGCATTCTCTGCAGGAGTCATGGCCTTTTTCAAGGCCTTGGCAGCATCTTCTTCATCAGTGTGCTCCTCACAAACTGCAGCAACCTTCTCTTGCAAAGAAAGGTTGCCAAGTCTGTTGAGGTTCTTAGCACACAGCTTGCCCTTTTTCAAGGGCTTGCCCTTTTTCAAGGACTTGCTGCCACTGCTGGGGAGATGCTTGCCCTTTCCCAAGGGCTTGCCCTTTGGCAAGGGCTTGCCCTTTGGCAAGGGCTTGCCCTTTCCCAAGGGCTTGCCCTTTGGCAAGGGCTTGCCCTTTGGCAAGGGCTTGTCCTTTTGCAAGGGCTTGTTTTTCAAAATTCCCTTTTTCAAGGGTTTTGCCATCTTGGAAATTGGCATTTTCTTCCTGAAAGTGTTTGAAGTTTAAAAAGGCTGCAGTTGCATGAAGGGTTTAGTTCATGTGTGTGTTTTAAAACAAACATATAATATATTATTAAGGCATATAAATAGTTTTCTAGTCAAAACTACATAACAAATAAAAAACACCATGCATATATCATACACAAGCATGTTCATTAATAACTATATATTTATATCTATATATATATATATAAATGTACATTATTAATTAAATTATACTAAATATTTAATATTAAATTATCTTGCATGTGGAAGAAAACACGTGATTTTTCAACCAAACCAAAGCAATACATTAACACAAACCAAAACAATATAAAACAAACATAGATAAAACATTTATGTTATTTAAGCAAAACACGTGTTTTACAATATTTTCCAAACCAAAACAAATTGATGTTACTAACCAAACAAACATACAACACATATAAATGCAATAACAAAACCAATGTTCAACAAACATTGGTTACATTAATCTCAACCTTTTCAAGGTGTTGCAAATCTAAATCTGGTTTCAATCACTGGTTGTTGATTTTTTTCAAATGAATTTTAAAAAAAAACTGAACTTTGATGAAATTTGATGAAATTTGATGAAAACCAGGTTTTCATCAAATTTCATCAAATTCCATCAAATTTCATCAAATTTCATCAAAGTTCTGTTTTTTTTTTCAAAACCATGATTTTTTTGATGAAATTTGATGAAATTTGATGAAAACCTGGTTTTCATCAAATTTCATCAAATTTCATCAAAGTTCAGTTTTTTTTTCAAAACCATGATTTTTTTTGATGAACCTGTTAAAAAACAAATAAACTGATAGAATTGGATAGGATTGGATTGGCACTAACATTTTTAAAACCATAGTTTTTAATTTATAAACCTTTTCAAAACCAAAACAAATAGGTTAAATAGTTTTTGATGCTTTTTTGTACACAACAAAACAGTAAGGCAACATTTCACTGTCAAACCTGTATTGGACTATATTGAAACTATACTGGATTTTTTTAAAAAAAAATATTGTATAATTTGAGATAGATTCCAGATACTATTTGTGTCTGACTCTTAAAATAAATAATTTGAACACTTATTTCTGCAAGTAAGGATTTTCCCATCTGCATCTTAACCTATTATATATATATAAATCAAATTTAATTCATGTTTTTTCAGGTATGAATTCACTGGCTTTTAATTTTGGGTGAAGCAGTTTAGTACTCTGTGTTTCTATGTTGTTTCAAATATCATTGTGGAATTTGTTTGGATCAAGAAACTGCAGAGTCAACAGAAACATAATCATCTGCCTGCAGCCTGAAACAGACACCAAACAGCATTTGAGAAAACATATCAGTTTACAAAAATGAACCTTGACACCTTAAATCTTGAATGTGTGTGGTGTCCCTTTTGCAAGGGATAATGTTTAATTTGGTGCCCCTTTTGCAAGGGGTTGACATTCTGGGAAAGACTTTATTCCATTGCCTTTTTTTTTCAGTAGTATATGTGTTTCCCTGCTTGGTTGTTTTAGGGTCCATGCAAAACTCAAAAAAACATCAGGTTTTCACAAGGCATATGTCCATGGCAAAGGTTTCTAATTTAAAAAACAAGTTGTGTAAACAAGTTGTGTAAAGTTGCATGTATTTATATTTAATACATTAATTATTTAGTTATTTTGATTTATTTTTATTTCATTTTTTTGCTGCTTGCTACACATTTGGTAGCTTCTGTACAAACCACTGTTGGGCTGCAGCTACAAGTGACCCTTTTGCAAGGGCTGGGCTATGGCTCAGGTTAGCACACAACAAACAGAAACACACAATGTTATATTGTATATGTATGTGTGTGTAAATACATGCATTTGTTATTGCAAATGCTGTGTGTAGACCTGAGCCACATGACCCTTTTGCAAGGGTTGCTCTTATTTGATCCTTTTGCAAGGATTATCCTTTTGCAAGGGTTGGGGTGAGACACTGTCCCTTTTTCAAGGGGTATCCTTTTGCAAGGCTTGGGGTGGGACATCCCTTTTTCAAGGGGTATCCTTTTGCAAGGATTGGGGCCAGTCACCTACCCTTTTTCAAGGGTTATCCTTGGGGGTGGGGACACTTACCCTTTTTCAAGGGTTATCCTTTTGCAAGGATTGGGGCTAGACACCTACCCTTTTTCAAGGGTTGCCATGTGAGAGCCATACCCTTTTTCAAGGGTTTTGCAGAGCACCCTTTTGCAAGGGCTGGAAGCAGTCTCAAAGATTGTAATCTCTGATGAACTGCTTCACTGCATCTGCAAAGGATGCAAACCTGGAGTTTTCTGGCATCCATGCATGGCTCTCTCTGGGTGTCTGGATGCCATAGGTTTTGACACCCCATGAGCCCAGCTCTTGCAAGATGTCCTTTGAATCATCAAAGGCCACCTGGCAGCCCCACTCTGTGGCATACTCTGCCTTGCCCCCCACCCCAGTGCGACTGGTGCAGGTTCCCCACCAGTGAAGTTGGTCAATGAGATCTGGGAGCTTGTCCCAGATTTCCTTTTCAACTTTGGGGGCCTGCTTGGCCCCACAGAAGGAGAGCACATGCACCTCCACTCCTTTGTCAAGGAGCTTCTGCAGGGCCATGAGGTCCTGGACCAGCACAGTGTCCTGGGGACCATTTTTCAGGCAATGGTGCCAATCAACCAACACAGCCAAAGGTTCTGATTGGGCTTCAGGAGACTGCTTCTTTTCTGACCCTTTTTCAAGGGCTGCAGTCTCCTTCCCTTTTGCAAGGGATTTTGCCTGCTTGTTGGTGGCAGTCTTTGACTCCAGAACTGCCACCTTTTTGGCAACATTTCCTTTTTCAAGGAATTGCCCTTTTTCAAGGGCTGTTGCCTCCTCTTTTTCAAGAGGTTTTTTTTCCCTTTTTCAAGGGGTGCAGCATTGCTGCTGCTTGCACCTGTCCCTTTCTCAAGGGGTGTGCCAGTTTCCAGCCTGGGACCAAGCTTCCCCTTTTTGAGGCTCTTAGTCAGCTTGTCCTTCAGCTCCTGGAACCTGGCTTCATTTTGCCCTTTTGCAAGGGCTTTCCCTTTCTCAAGGGGTGTCCCTTTTGCAAGGGCTTTGTTCTTGTTCCCTTTCTCAAGGGGTTTCCCTTTTGCAAGGGCTTCCTCCCCTTTTTCAAGGGGCTTGCCAGTGGACATCACCACCCTCTTGGCTTGCTTGGCAGCTCTTCTGGCTTGCCTAGCCCAAGAGGTGGTGCCCCCACCAGTCTTCCTTCCCTTGGAATTTCTCCAAGGTTCATCCTCCTCCCACTCCTCCTCTTCTTCCTCCTCCTCCTCCTCCTCCATGTCCACATCTTCCTTCTCCTTCTTCCTACTCATAGCTGCTAGGCTCAGAACCAAAAATGGCTGCAGGCAGGACATGTTCATGTGTTTAGTTTGCCTGTTTTAACAACTAAACATGTTTTGTTTGCTTTAGCATAGCATAGGAAAAGAGACAAAAACATATGGACAACAAACATGGCACAAAAGGAAATACAAGGAACACCCTTTTGCAAGGGCTACCCTTTTGCAAGGGGCAGGGTAGAGACAAACACCACAGGAAAGAAGAAGTGGGAAAGGAACAAAAGATAAGACATGTGCAAATATACACATATAACAAATATGTATATGCATGGTATGGAGCAACATGTTTTAAACAAAAAGCTATATATCATGCAAATACAGGAAATATGCATGGAAAGGAATGGTAGACATGAAAAGGCAAACTAATGGTTAAAATAGAAAACTGCTTTAGGTGGGTGAAGGTATGAGAAAACAAGAAAAGAAGTATATCTCATTGGTGAGAAAAATAAGGAAGTGTGGTGGTGCTAGGTTTGCACATATGGGCATTTATATAGGTAACTGGAAGCCAGATCTAGAAGATTAAAGGGTTGCAAGTATAGGACAGTAGTGGCAAGATAGATAGCTATAGGTAGATAAAGGTGTGCAAGGTTAGAGGTGAAACTAAACAAACACATTATATATATATATATTAAAACATACATATATATATATACATACACATGTCAATATGCATGTTTTCAAAACTATTTTCAAACAGTTCTCATGAGTTTACTTCATGTTTTTTTTTCATATGTTGGTTTAATAATAACATATTTATATTTATTTTAGTTGTTTTAATAAATTTGTCTATTTACTTATTTTTAACATATTTTTTTTGTAATTTCTTCATTTATCTAAAACTGGCCTATATACAACCTGCAAGGGCTGCATTCTGTACACACCCTTTTGCAAGGGCTGCTTTCTATATACATGCACCCTTTTGCAAGGGCTTTCTTCTCCACACCCTTTGGCAAGGGTTCTTTAAAAATTCCCTTTTGCAAGGGCTTGCCCTTTTACAAGGGCTATAAAACCCTTTTGCAAGGGTTCTTTGTGGATGCTTACCCTTTCCCAAGGGCTCAAAGGTCCAAGGGTCAAGGGAAATTGTTCACCAGCACCTGTCTCATTT
>CAMXCT020003535.1:259543-262043 GCA_947184155.2 Cladocopium goreaui | reverse complement strand
CAACCCCATCGACAGCTATCAGTGTTCAAATGAATTACGTGCACAATTGAACCTCACCAAACAACCAAAAAAGAAGAGACCACACCTGTAAAGCATGTCCAGTAACCTGTTCATGTCAAAATGGCTGCGGGAATGCGCTTGAGCTTCACTGGAAAAGGAGGTTGTTGTCGTGGCTTCCAACTATGCAAGTCTGCGAAAAGGAAATGAGGCCCGGTACAGCGGCCAGTTAACAACCAAACGATTTCGACAAGGTGAGAATCGAAAAAGGGCCAGCAGTTCACTCTACTTAGACGAATTACTAATTCAAAAGTGTAAATTCCGACATCGAGTTACCGTCAATTCTTAGCCTAGAAAGGCCTTCCCCGAAGGGCTCATACCACCTTGTCGGACAACGGTATGAGTGACACACTTGCTCAGAAACATCATTGCGAATTTTGTTGTGGAGTGCATCGCTCGTGCACAAACAATCCCTACAAACTGACAGGAAAGATTTGTTGACTCAACGAGAACTACAATGCGAAGTATGCTTTCTACGTCCTTGCTCTGAGGAATGTTCTGATGCAGCATTGTCAGTCATCAAAATTGTAAAATAGGCAGATTGTGGCAACTGTGCAGAAAAGAAAATGAAATTCGACTTGCCGGTTCTAGGCTTGGCCGGTTGCCATGGACGAAAATGAAAAAGATTGAGCAGGTACGTGGATTGAGCGTCCCCAATCCATATCACTGTGCAACAGATGCGTCTTCGTTGGATGGAGACATCTGAAGCACACTCCATCCCCCTGCATGAAAAAGAAATCATGAACTATAACGAAACCACTCAAGAACCGAAGAGAAGTTTTACATCTGTACAGATGGTCCACACACACAACTCATTGTTTATGAAACTAGATCAACCATACCATACATCAAAAAAGGTGCACCTCGCTGTAACGAAAACACGAAAAAGACTAAAAACCTTCATTTCGCTGTAGCCCCGTGCAACATGATGTAACTGTTATGTGAAAAATCCAAGTCAAAAAAAAGTAAATTATGTGGGTAAAAAATGCCATTTCACTGTAGCGAAACTACCACCAACATTTAAAATGATGCATTTCGCTGTAGCCCCGTGCGACATGGGCGAAACTGTGGTGCCATGGAAATTTCGCTCAAAATTTAAAAAAACAAGCATGAAATGACATGACACAAGCAGATGAAAAAAAACACAAAAACACCGCCAAAACCATAGAAAATAGAACATGACGTCACTTGGCAGCATTTCAGGCGCGTTTTGACGCACTACTGGACCGTTGTTTTTCATTTTCTTTTGCTTTATTCTGTTCTGTTTGTGTCCTAAAGCAAACCCTAAATTCAAACCCTAAATGAAACCCTAAATGAAACCCTAAAGAAACCCTAAATGACACCCCAAATGAAACCCTAAAGTAACCCTAAAGGAATCCACTTGAACGTTTTGAAATCGTGAAAAGAAATCATGATACGAAACGCTGGACTGAAACCCTAAAGAAAGCTTAAAAGAACTCCTGAATGAAACCTTAAATTGAACCCTAAAGAAACTTTAAATGAAACCCGAAAGAAACTCTAAATGAAGCCCGAAAGAAACTCTAAATGAAACCCTAAAGAAACCCGAAATGAAACCCTAAATGAAACCTTAACCGAAACCACCAAAAAAAACAAAAAAAAACTCTAAATGACACCCTAAATGAAACCCTAAAGGAACCCTAAAGGAACCCACTTGAACATTTAGAAATCGTGAAAAAAAAACCTGATAAGAAACCCTGGAATGAAACCCTAAAGAAAGCGGCTTAAATGAACTCCTGAATGAAACCTTAAATTGAAACCCTAAAGAAACCTTAAATGAAACCCTAAATGAAACCATAAAAAAAACCCTAAATGAAACCCAAACTGAAACCCTAAAGAAACTCCAAATGAAACCCTAAAGAAACCCAAATGAGACCCTAAATGAAACCCAAACTGAAACCTTAAAAAAACCCTAAATGAAACCCTAAACGAAACCCTAAAGAAACCCCAAAGAAACCCTAAATGAAACCCTAAAGAAACCCTAAAGAAACCCATTTGAACGTTTGGAACTCCTGATAAGAAATCCCGATAAGAGACCCTACATGAAACCGGAAAAAAAATACTGTAAATGAAACTCTAAAGAAACTCTAACCCTAAAGAAACCCTAAAGAAACCCTAAATGAAACCGTAAAGAAACCCTAAATGAAACCCTAAATGAAACCCTAAAGAAACCCTAAATCAAACCCCAAATGAAGCCGTAAATAAAACCCTAAATGAAACCTGAAAAAAACCTTCCACAAACATGCCCCCCTCAAAAAAAATCACAATCACGACCAAACCAAGGTTTACTTGTCTCTCCCAGTTTTTTCCCTCTCCCTCTCGCTCTCTCTTCTTCTTTCCCTCTTCATCGGCCTCTCAAGTGAGACTATAGACTATAGTGGACAAATTGTGGTGGACATGACTGAAGGATGCCTGGTGAGAGTGT
>CAMXCT020003535.1:187043-254543 GCA_947184155.2 Cladocopium goreaui | reverse complement strand
GGTTGATTTGATATATGAGGAGCCTATAAAATGATCAAGCTGGACCCCTTGCATACACCATAAAACAGGGCCACTGCTGTGGCCACTACAGGTGTTCCCTGCTGGCACCCTGCTGCTCCAAGTTTTTCCTCTGGTCTGCTTTGCTTCTGAGGTGTCTCTGGCTTCTTTTTGCAGGAGCCTATTATGTAAAGTCCCAATTGGTATCTGCAACCAGACAAGCCACATGGGTTGCCTCAATGCATGCTTGCTCTGGTAAAAGCAAAGGACTATAAAATGAGAAGGCCCCACCGTCTACATGAATCATAAGAAGACGCATGAAAAACTAATGAGGCTTGACTTGAGATGTGAGGAGCCTATAAAATGACCAACCTGTACCCCCTGGATACACCATAAAACAGGGCCACTGCTGTGGCCACTACAGCTGTTCCCTGCTGGTACCCTGCTGCTCTAAGTTTTTCCTCTGGCCTACTTTGTGCTGAAACAAATTTCATTTGCCAGTCCTATAAAAAATCTGCAGGGTTCGACGTAGGATCCAGAACATCACACCAAATGAGACTCAAGCCAACGGGGAAAAAAGAAGCGTGAATATACGTGAATCACACATGACCTGCAACCCAGCATTTTAAAGAGGAGCACGGGGATCGTAAGAAGTGGACAAGGCATGACAAGGAGCATACAGCACAGGATCCAGAGTCTTGTCCAGAGTCTCCATCAGGAAGGAATGCTTGAGATTGTTTAAGAATGTTTAAGACATCTTTAGAATTCCTTAGATAGCTTATGAATGCTTATGACTGTTTATGAAATAGGGCTAAGCATGCTTTAAAGATCTTTAAAACTCATGAAAGCATGTCGGTATATGATGGTATATGTATGTATATGTCGATTTTTCTCAATCCTTTTTATAGAGAATGATCGGCGGACAGGACATTTCCGTACGGATTTTTCCGTGTGAATTTGATGTGAGGTCCGTACGGATCCGTACGGATCCGTACGGAATTTCATTCCTGATCTACGTGGACAGCTCATGGATTTATTTACGATAGCATGGGGGTAAATCAGGCAAATTAGGAGCTTTATACCCTTGATTTTATAGACCTCCTATTTTACCCCAGACATAGCATTTTATAGGCCCAAAACATTTTGTAACTATAAAATCAACGTACTGACCTGGACCCCTGAATGTACAAGTGTATGCCTTGCTATTATATTTTACCATGATTTTTCCCGCAATGGATTCGGGTCCTTCATTTTGAGATTTAGGCAAAACAAACAAAAATGCCGATCTTTTGGCTCGGGGGACCCCAAATCCATCGCCACCGCAAATCCGTCGCATAACAAATCATAACAATATTCTATCTTATATTTTATCTAAGTACTCAACCCAAAAAACATATCTGAACTACGATCGAATTGGTGATCGTTTGTTCTGGCTGGTACTTCCACGAGTAGAAGGGTAAATGGATGGAGAGGTTAAATATCAACCCCCTTCTTGGCATGACTACCGAATGACGGATAAGAATTAATAATATTGAAGCATCCAAGGGACACTAATCCAAAACGATTTTTTTTTGGGAAAAAAACACTAGTATATACCAAGGCCACCTACCCTGATAGATAAGATAGATAAAGAAATAAATGTTGGAAAGCAGATATCACACAATCAGAGGTAGAACTAAATCACCAAGGACCCTAGAATCAAATTCCAAAGGCCCCTTATCGGCTGCAAAACCTTAAAAGTAGGCTTGCTAAAGCGGCGGGTGCGGAGCATACACATTTTGAAGTCAAACTTCTCAAAGCACACCATCGTTGACCATTGTCGGAACACCTTTGGAACTTGAGAGGTCAAAAAAGTGCATGGCGATGTGGCGCGAAGCACATTTAATTTCGAAGTCAAACTGCAAACAACATGACGACTTTTGCACGTTCAATCGACGTTTTGTCTGGACCTTGTCAAAAGAGAGTCAAACGTGTGGGTTTTGTATCATTTTCAAAAACGAAGGCAGGCGTGGTACGTTTGAAGGGGATCTGCAAAGATGCATGTCGCGTGGCAGGCGCAGTACATGAGACATCTTCATCGGAGATGTTAGGTCACGGAGCATATTTCCTGAGAAGTGTTGCACTTTGGAGCATCAGATCTTAAGGTTTCCTATGGTTTCCTAATAGATGATTTTGCGTGAGAGGCGCAACACTTTGCATGACCTGGCGTCATTTTTTTCGTGGCAGTCGCAGTATACTTTAGAGAGATGGGATGGAAAAATCGCAATACGCATTGGTACGAGGCTGTCAGCTCAGCTGTGAACTTTCCATTTTTGAAGGCGGTCTCGCAGAATTGCTTCGTTTTTGATGTTGTCAACTTGAAAATTTGAGGAAGTCTCGCAGGATAGCTTCGTGTTTGATGTTGTATGATGTTGTCAAGTTCTAAATTAAGGAAGTCTCGCAGAAAGCTTCATTTTTCAGCTTTCAACTTCCAAATTTCAAGGAAGTCTTGCAGAATAGCTTCGTTTTCAAGCTTGCAGATAGAAAGGTCGTTAATTACACATAGATAGGTTTTTAGACAGATAAGATAGATAGATAGACGGATAGATAGACAGATAGACGGATAGATAGACAGATAGACAATTAGACAGATAGCTAGAAAGACAGGTTGCTAGATAGACCGATAGACAGCGCCTCTAAGGGGCCGCTGCGTTTGTGCATGTTTTGGCTTCATGACGATTTTTACGAATCTCCAAGCAATGGTGGTTTTTACGGATTTCATGTGGAACCGATGGTTTGCTTATTCAATGGTTTTTCATGGTTTTCCACAATTTTTTCAACACTTCGGGTTTTTTCACGTCTTTCTGGCGGGTCAAACTTTGTTTTTGCCATATTTGTGGCACAGGTGAGCACGCCCTTTCCAAAGTGATTGTTGGCACCTTCGGCGCCGCAACCATGCATAAACATATGACAGCACGTTGTCCGTATTGATATAGCAATGTAGCCATCACAAGAGCGAGAACTTATCATGACGTATCATCAGCCCTGGAGAAGTTTCTTGCGCCTTTGCAGCAAGCAACTTATATAACGTAGCGGGTAGCTTTCCAGAGGCATTAATAGCACTAAAGAAATTATCATGACGTAGCATCAACTCTAGAGAAGTTCTTGTGACGTAGCACCAGGTAATTCATATAACGTAGCGGGCAGAAGATGTGGAAGTGCTAGAGAACACCTTAGAACATAGACATAGCGACTAGAATAGTATATAATGTAGCGCGCACAAGATGCGGAAGTGTTAGAAAAGTATTTTTGATGTAGCAAGGATAAAAACATATGAATTAACATCGAGGCTGCAAATCCAAGGACGCTATTGCCCGAACTGACCCACCCAACCAACCCCACCCCCAAGCGTATGACGCACAAACAGTAAAAGTATTTAACGTAGCGGGCAGAGGATGTAGAAGTGCAATAGAGAAGTTCTTTTGACGAAACATCATGTCAAGTAGGTGTGCAAGTGCAAGGACGTTATAGTTATTGCCTCAACCTACCCACTCAACCAACCCCACCCCAACATGAAGCAATCAGAGAAAGCTTGGACGGAAAGAAACAAAAACAAGGCAGAGGAAAAAAAGGTACACGAAACACGGTACACGAACGCACGGCCCCTCACAGTGCGCCGCCACCATAGACAGGTAGACAGATAGACAGGTAGATAGATAGATAGATAGATAGATAGGTATCAGTGGGATCGCTCTGCGATCCACGAGTTACTGTACAACAACCAAACTCTCCTATAGGTTTCCAATCTTTGAAACTTCCGCCACCGCCTTGTGCTGTACTACTGGTAGTATACTCTAATTGTTTGTAACGTTATATTTGTGATTCCTGGCAGTGTATGCATACACAAAGACCTACCTACATATTTCATATTCATGTAAAGGATCCCAACACGTGATGCTCAGCCATGACTAGGTAACTAGGTAACTAGGTCATTCCTCGCGCTGCAGGAAGGGATGCAGGTGGACGCAAAGTCCGAAGAGCTATACCTCACCCTGAAGCATCCGGATGAACGAACCTTGACTCCCACTTGGCCTGTACATAACTTCCATAACTCGGATGTAGATCTGTCGAAGTAGTCAAGGCTATAAATCAGCGTAGCCAGTCATATCACCATTAATAGCCCGTTATATCCGATTATATCCAGTTTATAGACCCGGCATTTTTTTTAATAGGGAAATGGCCTTGACATGGGGGTTTTACCAATGGACATAGTTTTTACCTGTGCGGTTCTAGCCTCAACCCGAAGGATATACCCTCAGGTCACCAAACACGGCCGGCTAGAAGGCCCCTATGTCGAATGTGAGCATCACCAATCAATGACCGCTTGTTTGTTTTAGGATGTTCTATCTATGTCCAGGTCAGAATTCCAGAGGGTCCTATGAATTTTGGTTGGGACGATAGGGTTTTCAGAGAAAATTGGCCCGCGAGTTGTTCGGATAAACCATGAAGCTCGCCCATTGACCTGCGCGGGGGGGCTTGCAGAGAACAGAGCAGAAACAAAATATGAAAGAAACCGCATATATAGAGAAAGTGGATACTTCCCAATAGCTGAGTAGTTATGACTATATCATCAATTTGCCGGATATCGGGTCCCAACCGCTGGATGATTCCCTGACAATGATTGGCCCGCACTAGACAGCTGTTTTCATTTCGGTTTTAAAGCCTGCAGCGGTCCGCAACTGCAGCTTTACTGGCTTCGTTCGACTTGTTAGAGGTGGAACCTTAGCATCTTTTTGTGCCCTGGCGATTAAACCCTTGGAGAGTCATCAAAGAATTGAAATTGAGAGATTGTTCTACTTTTTTCAATGGATGACAGTTTTTTCTTGCTACCCGTAGATTATCGAAGACGGGTTAAGTGGCACACATTGATGACTTACCCGTTGCCCGTATTAATATGGATTACCCTGGGTTAGCATTGGATTAATAATATACGTGTGCATGCATGCATGCATACATGCATGCACGCATGCCGGCGGGCATACATACATACAGATAGACAGACAGACATACATACAGACATACATGCAGACATACAGACCTGCAGGCATACAGACATACAGACATGCAAACATACAGACATCCATCCATTCATACATACATATATCCATCCATACATCAATACATGCATACATCATCCATACATCCATACATGCATACATCATCCATCCATACATCCCATCAATCCTGCATTCCATCCATCCATCCATCCATCCATCCACCCATCCATACAACCCACCCATCCACCCATCCATCCATACAACCCATCCATCCACCCATCCATCCATCCATCCGTAAATGCATACAACCCATCCATCCATCCATCTATCCATACATCCATTCATACATCTCATCCATCCATCCATCCATACAGACATACATGCATACATTTTTCCATCCATCCATCCATACATACATAGCGATACATATTGTGTCTGTGCGTGTGTTTTGTTCTTGTGGGTCCCACTTGGGTGATTATTCCATCATATATGTGCCGATTTTTCTAATACCCGTGTGTCACTCCTCAGGGTATCAATCCATGAGGAGCTCATTATTTGTTCATTACATGCCCATGATATTCCCATTCTTAGTACATACCCATGGCATCCCCCTTGTCTACCCATTGTTTCTCCGAGGCTGGGATAAGTTTTGTTAAACTCCCCAACCATTGCTGCGCATGGTATCGTTGTGCATCGTCGAGGCCTAGTGGCATTTGAAAAGTCGGATCACTTGGGTCTTGATGCTTGGTGGCAGCCGTTGGGTGAAATACATGTGTCAAACAAACATATAATTTGGCGGGCCCCCATTTATTCAAGTCAAAGCCTTTTTCCTGGGGAAAATGATGACAACTGATTACAACATCATGGGATTTTTGGGGTCCTTGTTCGAGACAAATCTACATTGCCGAATTTCATCGAATTTCACTTTTGGTATTTATATATATATATATATACAGACATGTATGTGCTTGTCAAATGTGTCCAAAACCAGGACAGGATCGGTTCAAGGGAACACTTTCAGTAAACCGATGAATTTTCGAGTGAATACTGTGAGTTTAAGTACAGTAAACAAAATCGTAAATCAGTCCATTGAAACTGGGTGGGGCGCCCATGTGTCCAGCTTCTGCTTTATTACTTCCCCGCCCGTTTGAACAGATGAAATTGCGTTTCCTAGCAGCTTCCATACCTGAAGAAACTACGGTATCTCTTTTCATCGGGAAGTGTCACAGCAGCTCATATGATTAGACATATCAGAACCATCTTCAGAACCTATACTTATCATACTTACTATTGCTACTGTTTGGTTTGTAGTTGTTCTATATCATCTGCTTGGCTGTTTCAGAATGGTATTGAGACAAGCGTCCATGTAAATCTAGCACCTATCAGTACTGGGGGTACCCTTGGTGACATTGGCACTTTGGTGGACTTGGGAGGTTTGAAATTTGGCAACACACTCAGCCAAGCAATGCCTCCTCAACCCTTCCTGGGTCATGGTTCAGACTGGGTTCATACTGTCAACCTTCGTATGGGATGGTGGTTAGGAAGCATCAAGGAGCCCTCTTTCGGGGCATTAAGATGCGTGTCCTCATGCACAAAGGAAATGGACTCTTGGAAGATGTTTTTTTTGAGTCAGCGGGATTTCCACCAAGCCAGTTCCGAATAGAGTACCAGAATGACGCGTTGTGTCCAATTTATTTTGGCATGTTCCCCTTACCAAAATGATCGTAATTTTTACACAGACGAGGACAAAAACAAACCCGTTGTGCAAACCCAGTGATTGCCACAGCCATGCACCGTTGCCATCGGTATCACCGGTGCCTATCAGGACATCAGCTTCCGCAAGACGCTCTCCACGAGGCGACAGCTGCGTATGCTTATCCCAACTGGTGACGGGCCGGTAGATTTGGGGATGTGTCAAAACTATTTAAAACCTGTTGTTACCATATGACTCGGGGGAATAACCATCCATTACCCAGCTATTCTAGCATACCTAGATACCAGAGTTTTTACCCAGAACCATTTGCCATAGGAGGCTTATCAAACTGAAGCTGCGAGGTTTTTTCAGGTCTCTGCTGGTAGGTTTATCATGGGATTCTTAGGCCACCATATTTTTGAGGGAGTAAAACCATGAAACACAGGAGATGAACTTGTTTTGGTAAGTCTCACTGGATGTATATGGATTATCTGATTATCTACCTGCTTTGTGCCATGGCTCAAGACTAAAGCAGGCGTGATAACTTCTTGTGGGTTATTCTTAATAATCCTGTAAAACATGTCATCAGCCGTAAGATCTCTTTCTCCTTTTGCGTAGGTATGTTTGCCCCTCGGGTTCTTCCACCGAGGGCCGAGGATCGTTCCCCTCTGACGAGGCCATGGCCAATTCACCTTTCTCTATATGCAATGATTGTAGTGTAGGTGATGTATGGAATGTATGTAATGTATTTAGTGAATGTAATGAATATAATGAATGTAATGTATGTGATGTATGTAATGCATGTAATGTTTGTACTGTATGTAATGTTTGTAATGTATGTATTGTATATAAAGTGAGTAATGCATGTAGTATGTGATGTATGTAATGTATGTAATGAATGTAATGCATGTAATGTATGTCATGTTTGTAACATATGTAATGAAAGTAAAGTAATGTAATGTAATGATTGTACTGAAAGTGATGTATGTGATATTAAATTTCACGAGCTCCTGGGATTTTGTAATTTTTAGGGAATATTGGATATCAAGGTCAAGATGCAATATTTGGTGCAGTGTACGCGCACAAGGGTGGCACCAAAAAACTTAAGCGTCATGGTTTGCACGGGTTTGCACTGGATCAGCCTTCCATAAATGGAATTGGTCCAATTAATCGTTCAGAAAAAATGAAACGGTCGGAAACGGTCGGAAAAGTCGGAAACGGTCGGAAACATGATCAGGCCAAAACTTGTTCAACCCGCATTTTTTTTAAATAAGCATTTCCGCGCAACGCCGTTTTTTTTTTGAAGGTCCAAAGGTGTCCAAGGGGAAACGGTTGGAAACAGTCGGAGATCGCACCTTCGCTCGGCAAAAAAGTAGTTGTTTTGTAGCATATGTTCATGAAAAATGTTTGCAAATTGTTTGAAAACATGTCTTTTTTGCCGAGCGAAGGTGCGATCTCCGACTGTTTCCAACCGTTTCCCCTTGGACACCTTTGGACCTTCAAAAAAAAACGGCGTTGCGCGGAAATGCTTATTTTAAAAAAAATGCGGGTTGAACAAGTTTTGGCCTGATCATGTTTCCGACCGTTTCCGACTGTTTCCGACCGTTTCATTTTTTCTGAACGATTAATTGGACCACTTCCATTTATGGAAGGCTGATCCAGTGCAAACCCGTGCAAACCATGACGCTTAAGTTTTTTGGTGCCACCCTTGTGCGCGTACACTGCACCAAATATTGCATCTTGACCTTGCTATCCAATATTCCCTAAAAATCACAAAATCCCAGGAGCTCGTGAAATTTAATAGTATGTGACGTATGTAATGTATGTACTCTATGTAATGTTGGCAATGTATGCAATGCATGTAGTGTATGTAATGTATACTGTAACTTAACGTAAGGTAACGTAACGTAGTGTAATGTAATGTAATGTAATTTAATGTAATGATATGCAATGTAATGTAATGTAATGCAATGTAGTGCAATGTAATGTATATAATGTATGTAATGTATGTACTGTATGTTGTGTATGTAATGTTTGTAATGTATGTAATCTGTAATGTATGTGATGTATTTATTGCATGTGATGTATGTAACGTAACGTAAGGTAACGTAACGTAACGTAACGTAATGTAATGTAATGTAATGTAATTCAACGCAATGCAACGCAATGCAATGCAATGTATGTGTGTATGTATATATTCTTAGGCGGCTTGTGACTATGATGATCCTAACCAGGTCGGACCCGCAATATATCCTCCAAGTAGAAAATGGTCCCCTATAAACCCGAGTTACTGCAGTTAAAAAGCAACTTAGCTATCTCAGGGGCCCCGCGCATTATCTATATCATAATATCCAGAGTTACGGTCCCGAGATTACAAACCAACTTATAATGTTTGGGTCCCACTCTGTATAGGTGAGGATTTCACATGTTTCACCACCCCAATGACTTCAACATGTCTTACCTCAGGCCATGGATTTCCGCTGTGTCGGGCGGCACCTTGGAGACATGGAACATCGAGACCTGGCCGATTTCATTTTGTTTTTGGTGGTTTTTCATGGGAGCTTCATAGGATGTGAATATGGATAGATTACTAAGGAATTAATTATGATATATTTAGGGAAAACCTCAAAATCCAATGGTGTTGAAGATGATGCTAGCTTCGTTTTCCCGTTCCGCCGCAACAAGCGCTGCTCCAGGCCCTTTGGATGCCATCCCAAGAAGAGCTGATGTAGCCTCATTTTAGGGAATGGGATGTTGGAGCCTAGAGGGGGAAGCGACTGGTCAATTTGTAGTGAACTATCCTTTCTTGGGGCACCCGCCGTTTTGATAGCCACATAGTGCCACAGAGGATGCCAAAATTTTGAGTGCCTAGAACGGAATTGAGGGATAGTTGCGGGGATGGATCGCTAGCCATATTCCACAGTCATTACCTGTGTTTGTATAAAACTTATATATATATATATTTATATGTGTGTATTTTCTATTTACTCATATCTAGTCATTAATATCCATCCCATCTTTCTAATCTGAATCCAAATATATCCAATTCCAAAATCTGATCTAAATCTAATCCAACCAAATCTAGTCTTGTCATTTCTTCTGTGCTCTTACTCTATTTTGTTGTGTTTCAATATTCTTGTGTTTTCTTATCCTATCCTTTCCTTTCCCTATCTATGTATCTATCAATGTATCTATTTATGTATTTGCCTGCCTGCTTGCCTGCTTGCCTGCCTACCTTTCTTTCTATCTACCTGTTTGTCTATCTATCTATCTATCTACCTATCTATCTATCTAATATTATCTAATCTAATTGAATCGAATGGATTTTAATCTTATTCTTTCTAATCTAACCCCATCCAAATCCAAATCTAAATCAACAAAAATCAGCCTAATCTAAGTCAATCCTAATCTAATTGAAAGAAATTTAATCTATCTATTTAATTCTATCATATCCAACCCTATTGTATGTCAAGTAGCCCATCCCATCCTACTTCACATTTTTTGCTGTATATATATATTATATTTTAAATAGTAAGTGCAACTGTATATTTATCACAGGAAGTTGGGAAGCAATCTTCCGAGTTACGGATGGCTTTACCTCATAAAGGGTGGTGTGAGACTTTACATCACATAACAATACACTCAATGAAGGGTGGTGTGACTTTACATCACATAACAATACATGCAATGAAGGGTGGTGTGAGACTTTGCATCACACAACAATACACTCAATGAAGGGTGGCGTGAGACTTTACATCACAGAACAATACGCTCAATGAAGGGTGGTGCGAGACTGTGGTTTGAGACTTGGCATCACGTAACAATACACTCAACGAAGGGTGGTGTGAGACTTTACATCACATAACAATACACTCAATCTCAATGAAGGGTGAGGTGACTTTACATCACATAACAATACACTCAATGAAGGGTGGTGTGAGACTGTGGTGTGAGACTTGGCATCACATAACAAGACGCTTGTGTAATGGCTGCATAGGATTGTTGTCATGTGGTGTTGCCATGTGCGTAGATACCTGCAGGTTTGCTACGTGATGCTGCGAAACGCATTGACTGCATGCATGTTGCATGGGTTTTGTTTTGGGGAGGGAGCCGGAGCGCGAAACCTTGTGTTTTTCCGTGTAAAGTGGCTTCGGCCGGCGATGAAAGGTACCTCGTGTGTGCAGCGGTTGCGGCTGCGGTCGGTTTGGTTCCTCCTCTGTGTTCTGCAACAAGTGCTTGTTCCTGTGTGCGAACGTCTATGCGTTTCTTGAATCTGTGGTTGCAGATCGCACTGGGATGGCTGCATGAATGTTGCATGCATGGGCTATGTTTTGGGGAGGAAGCCGGAGCACGAAACCTTGTGTTTTCCTTGTAAAGTGGCTGCAGCCGGCGATGAAAGGTACCTCGGTTGCGGCTGCGGTCGTTTTGGTTCCTCCTATGTGTTCTGCAACGAGTGGTTGTTCCTGTGTGCGAAGGTCTATGCGTTTCTTGAATCTGTGGTTGCAGATCGCATTATAATGACTGCATGCATGTTGCATGGGTTTTGTTTTGGGGAGGAAGCCAGGCCACGAAACCTTGCGTTTTTCCGTGTAAAGTGGCTTTGGCCGGCGATGAAAGGTACCTCGTGTGTGCGGTGGTTGCGGCTGCGGTCGTTTTGGTTCCTCCTCTGTGTTCTGCAACGAGTGGTTGTTCCTGTGACCTGTGTAGCATGAATGTTGCATGGGCTATGTTTTGGGGAGGAAGCCGGAGCATGAAACCTTGTGTTTTTCCGTGTAAAGTGGCTTCGGCCGGCGATGAAAGGTACCTCGTGTGTGCGGCAGTTGCGGCTGCGGTCGTTTTGGTTCCTCCTCTGTGTTCTGCAACGAGTGGTTCTTCCTGTGTGCGTAGGTCTATGCGTTTCTTGAATCCGTGGTTGCAGATCGCATTGTAATGGCTGCATGAATGTTGCATGGGCTATGTTTTGGGGAGGAAGCCGGAGCACGAAACCTTGTGTTTTTCCGTGTAAAGTGGCTGCAGCCAGCGATGACAGGTACCTCGTGTGTGCGGCGGTTGCGGCTGGGCGTAACAATACACTCAATGAAGGGTGGTGTGAGACTGTGGTGTGAGACTTTACATCACGTAGCAATACACTCAATGAATGGTGGTGTGAGCACGCAAGGTCTCGAAGTAGTACTGGGCCTGGGAAGTGATTCATGAAAACTTAGATGACATATGAGAAGAGATGAGATGAGAAGAGATGAGCTGGGATAAGGTGAGAAGAGCTCAGATGAGATGAAGTGTGGAGTGTGAAGAGTGCAGTGTGAAGTGTGGGGCGTGAAGAGTGCAGTGTGAAGAGTGAAGTGTGAAGTGTGGAGTGTGAAGTGTGAAGAAAGCAGTGAGAAGTGTGAAGTGTGGACTGTGAAGTGTGAAGTGTGGAGTCTGAAGTGTGAAGTGTGGAGTCTTACGAGTGCAGTATGTCCAGTGTGAAGTGAAGTGCGGAGTGCGAAGAGATGCGAAGAGTGCAGTGTGAAGTGTGGAGTGTGAAGTGTGAAGTGTGGAGTGTGAAGAGTGCAGTGAGAAGTGTGAAGCGAGAAGTGGAGCTTCAAATGTGACATGTGACACAGGACACCACTTTCGCAGAATGCACGCGCGCAAGGGCCTGGCTGGCGCACGGCGCATGCAAGTTCTATAGATGAGAAAGGTCTTATAGTTTATAAGGCAACTTCCGCCCCGCCTCGTGCGCGTGCTACTGGTATATGTGTGTGTGTGCACGGTTCTTAGTCTAAGTAGTTAGTGCGATATGTATTTTTTTCTGTTGTCAACAAAAATTGCATCTCCATCAAATAGTTCCAATCCTTGGGGATTGCTAGGTGGTAATGATCCAGCAGTCCATGGAAGATATTTTGGCGTCCTGACGGCACCCCTATTCCCATAAGCTTCCCATAGGGAATAGGGGATTCTGGGGGTACATTATGGCTCACGAATCGTAAGCGGGGTAGTTCACCCCAGTGACATGAGTGGAAAATAACCCTACTTCTCCAATTGATAACTGGGTTTATAACCCATTTAAGTGGGATTTCTCCACCGCGTCGTCCCAAGAGTTCTGTGTTTTTTTTTTCCAACGGCTTTCCCAACGAGGAAAATCCCAATCTCTCCGTTGCGCCACACGACCGGATCCTGGCCATCAACGGAGTTTCAGGCAGCTGGCATTGGGGGCTGGCATGTCACCAGAAAGTCGCCCTTAAAAGAAGAGAACACAGGGAATTTACCATTGTTGGGTGTGATTGCTGAATGATATCTTTGCCAAGAATCCTGCTTTCTAGAGTCCTGCTTCTTTGAATAATCCCTGCAGTTCGTCCTCGGTCAGTGTTATCCTAAAATGGATCCAGTTTTTGTCGGTGAAATTTGTTGATATCATGTTGCCGACTTCGGGCAAATTGCAATTTTGATGTGGGACACCCACATTTCCACAGAAAAAAACATCTACTGCAAGCATTGCTGGAGTCTTGAATTTTAACTTAGTGATCCAGAATGGGATCCCTAATGGGCCACCAATTTGGTGGTGCAGTTGGGCTGGAAAAACACTATCGCTAGGATATATGGGAGGAAACTCAAGCCCTACAATGTTGGGATAGTTGGGATATAAGGGTCCCCCTGACCATGCGTAATTATACAATACAAAACTGCCCAGATCGCTTCGCGTCCAGCCCCTCTTTGATAGGCGCTGCTTTGGAGATGGTCGAGAAGTTAAAAGACCCCAACAGCAGTTTCACAGCTGTACTGTTGCGGCCAGCAAGGATAAGCAACGTAGGGGAGCTGTGGATGATGGGAATGTATTTTTTTGGGGAGAACGAAAACTTGGATGAAGCAACAAACATATATGTATTATCCCCCTTGGAATTTCCTCTAGGAAATGGCGGGCCTGGGCCCCGCCATTTCCTAGCGATTTGGATTTTATGGGTGTCCCATCTTTGGCCAAATGCATTCTTTAGAGGAATATTGGTCGCTATTTGACCTCATCTGGTGGAAGTGCGGGGTTCCATTTTGTAGGGTTCCGGGTTATGATCTGGGATCACCTCTAAATTTACAATTTCCCATTCTTTAGACACCAGTTGTCTGTGTGTTTCCAAAAAAACAAAGTTCCATTTTTTAGAGCTCACTGGTTTCAATGACATCAAGGGGTATGCCCTGGGGCCCTCCATTGTTTAGAGCTCACTGGTTCAATGACATCAAGGGGTATGCGCTGGGGCCCTCCATTTTATAGAAAAAACGTGCGGAAACACTGACATATTATAAACATATAATATCATAGACTAAGTTTAAATAAAATATATACAAAAAAATAAAAATGCAAAAACTCTAAAGAATGGAAAATTGAACGTTTTCAAGGTCGATCAAGAATATCCAGAAAATTTCTAAAGAATGGTATCCCCAGATACTGCAAAATAAACAAAATGTTCACATAATTTTACAACAACTCTGTCCACCATTTCCTAGACTAAGGGGAAAATTATGAAAGTAAGCACTTTTCAAGCCAATCACCTGGTCCTCCATTCTATAGACATGCCTCTGTTTGTAGGACCCTCGGAGGTTCCATTCTATAGAGATTGGGGTTCCATTCTATAGAGATTTGTTATGATATGTTAGTCTGGCCCATCCATTCTATAGAGCTTGGGGTTCCATTCTTTAGATGTTCCACTTCTAGCCCCCCCTGGGTCCACTAAAGAACTGCGCCACCCACCCTTTTTACTTAATCCAGAGGGGGATTATGTATTATTATTTATAAACTTTTAAACATATAGTGACATATGTTTACTCACCTAAATGTACACATATATTTACATGTACAGAGACACACGCACAATACACGCACTGCTGGAAGTAATTACTTACTCTGAGCTGGAACTTTGAAATCGCCTTGAGGTTACCTAAGTCGAATTCTTGACAGGGTGAGAATACACTGATCTAACACGGAAATGTTCTGGTTCTAAGCTTAGCCAGCTGCTATCAACGCAGGTACGTGCAATCTGCGTCAAAATGGCATATCACAGCAAGCTTGGAGTGTTATATCGCTCAGTGGTGACTCCAAGAATGCCCGCCACTCCCCTGCTGAATATGTAGGATTAGTCATTGATTATGATATCACAATTCTTACCGCATGACGATTAGCCGGTTCACACACACATGCGCGTGTGTGTGTGTGTGTCTATATTTAATGATATGTACATGCACATACTACATAAGACATGGTTACATACAATATACTGTACTGTATGCGTGTGTACGTTTGTATGTTTGTATCTACATGGGGTCGTGCTACTGGGTTTCAGCTGCATCCCATTGCGCCCTGCATGACATCGGCGGTTTTGGGGGGTCCCAAGGTCTGCTGTGTTTTCTTAGTTCTCAGCAGATTTGAAAGCGTTCATTTATTTTTAAGTTCTTTTTCAACCCTTCCAGATGGTTCACCATATATAAATGAATTTAAATGTGGGGAACATAATATTTAGCTAAAAATTGAAAGACGTGTTTTTCTTTGTGGGTAGTTGGGCTATTAGCTAAATGATAGCAATTTTCCCGGAATTGGTTTCCCATACAGGTTCTCCCAAGCTGAATACCGCCCAAAACAAGCATCTACATGGCCCTGTAGCGATCCCAATCCCATGACAAAACAGCAGTTTAGGCTACGTTTACATGACGGTTCCTTGGCAGCTGGCAGGTTTTGGTGGATCTGGAGGATGTGGGCCCAGTTGTTCATATGTGACACGCATTGCGTCAGCTTAGATCATTTTAGATTCATACAGATCTTTTAAACATGTGGATGTGAACTGCCAGATGTAATGGCATGTATGGTGTTGATGTGTTTGGTCTGATGATGATATTTGTTGGAACCCCGTAGAAACATATTCCTTATATAGCTCAATGCCCAAATAGAAACACTCTTGAATAGGAAGGCCGGAAGGCCTCTTTTTACTCCATAGTTAATCATAGTTACAATCAGAAAAAGCGAGGATTCCAAGAATTCGGGTATGGTATAGCAATACAATCCACTGGCAATGGCCATTGACAGGAGGACATAAGTTTGAACAGTTTATGAAGGCGTGATAATTATCAGCGGGTCAGCTTTGAAACTCGGCTTTGAAAGTGGTTGGCAGCTGGTGGTTTTAGATGCTCAACAATGCCAGCAGATTGCGATAGAGAGAGAGCGAGAGAGGAGTAAAATCTGTAGCATAGGCGACCAACCGACCAACCAATCAACCAACCAACATGTTGCCACAAGTGGTCCGTGCTTTCAGGTAGTTTGGATCGTTGATTCCTGTTTGTGAAGATGCTCACACTCCGCTACGACTGACAGAAGCAAGAAAAACGCATTCAAGGGCACCTTTGCACCCACTGACCAGAAGGGTATCTCCAAGTCTCCAAGTCTCCAAGTCTTTTTCAGATAAACGCAAGTTGTAGGTGTAGCTGTAGTAGTTGTGGTAGTAGTTGTTGGTGTTGGTGCTGGTGCTGGTACTGCTGCTGCTGCTGCTGGTGGTGGTGGTGGTGGTCGTGGTGGTGGTGTTGGCAATATCCTACTTGTTGTTTGCCAAAGCATTGTTTTGTTTACTCATTTTACTCCATTTTGTGTCTTGTTCTTGGTTGAAGCAGCATGTTTTTATCCATTTTTGTTGGCGGCCTGTATCCATTTCACTAGCATTTGGACAGGTTTTGCACTATGGAATCGGTCAGGAGGTGCTGCGCCTTGAAACCTGACATTCAGCCAGTCATGTCACAGGGATGACATACCAACCATAGAAGCGGCTATTAACTGCTGATTTAAGCAACTAAATTGGGGGGACACATGGGGGATAGAATGGGTAATGCTAAACAGATCAGAATTTGTTGGTGCTTCAGAAACCCGTTGTTGGGGGTCACCTTTGGTGGCGTGAATCCTCATTGTAAACCAGTCGTGCGATGACTGGTGAACTATAGAAATTATAGAAGTCAGACTTTAGCTTATCTCACTACTTCAAATCTGAAGGAGAATTGCGACATAAATATCTCAGATGGATTTAGATGGTATTGTAATCCCAATCTCAGACCACCATCCTCAATTTACCATATTTACCCAGATAGGGCTGGCATCCCAGAAGTGTATATTTGGATTTGTTTTATGAGAAATCACCCAATGCCAGTTTCACTGGCGATTTTCCAATGCCAGAAACTGGCTTTGCAGAGGGCATGCCATTGTTTTATGGCATGGGATCACCAGAGTTTACCGACCACATCCCAGTGAAACTGACAACATCTGACAACAATAAAACCTTCAGGGATCAACAAACCACATCCGACCTCGTTGAGGATTTCCTTTGAATCAAACGGTAAATGGATGGGCCGATGTACCAACTGATAAGATTGATAAGTAAAGACTGGTAAATGAAAATGGTACAAGTCTTTACTGATATGATGATGAATGATTATGTACAACTGATATCATGTAAATGGTACAACTGATTATAGAATATTTCATGGTAAATGTAAACTATTTCATGTTCCATGCATTTTGATGAATCGGCCCAAAATTCCTTCCTGGGGAGTATCCAAGGTCGGCCTTTTTTTCCCCACCAAGCTTAGTCCACAATCTCCCTCTGCACAGGCGATGTGACCTCCTTGGTTGAGCTCCTGGTGGCCTCAAAATCGAGACCTAAGCGATATATATGTCGTCCAATAGGATGTTATCACGTGAAATAAAAACATAATCCAAACTAGTCACGAAAGGTAGCCTCCTAGCGGGCTACCTTGAGTTTTACTTTGCGAAGCAAAGGGGCGGGCTGGACCCCTTATCCCTGAACGAACATGGAGAAAGGGACCCCCCCCTCCCCCCCCCCCGAAGGGAACTCTCGACATATGCCTGGTGAGTCTCTTCACGCAGCAGCCCCTTCGCAGTGTCTCGTCATCATCACCATCATCATCATCAACATCATCATCATCATCCTCCTCATCACTCCATCATCATTCGACTTGAAATTCGGATTTTTCGACATCCATTTTCCAAGCACCCAACGGTGCGAAGAAAGTGACAGGTTCGAGCATCCATAGGTACCGCAAAAAGAGACATTGGAGTTTGTGCTAACACTGATCGTTTTTTTCCCCGCACGATGCGTGTGTCTGACAATGTATACCTCCAATTGGCTATTTACATGGACTAAGTGATGAGCAACCATGGACATCGTGGGGTGCTCTCTTTTCGGATCCAGATATCTCCGCTCTGCTCTGAATGTCCAGTTCCATGCCCCCCCCCAAGTGAACTCTCGTGACTTGCGCGTCTCTTCACGCAGCAGCCCCTTCGCAGTGTCTCATCATCAGCATCATCGTCATCATCCTCCTCCTCCTCCTCATCATCATCATCATCATCATCATTCGACTTGCGATTCGGATTTTTCGACATCCATTTTCCACGTACCCAACGGTGCGATGAAAGTGACAGGTTCGAGCATCCATAGGTACCGCAAAAAGAGACATTGGAGTTTGTGCTAACACTGATCGTTTTTTTTCCCCGCACGATGCGTGTGTCTGACAATGTATACCTCCAAATGGCTATTTACATGGACTAAGTGATGAGCAACCATGGACATCGTGGGGTGCTCTCTTTTCGGATCCAGATATCTCCGCTCTGCTCTGAATGTCCAGTTCCATGCCCCCCCCAAGTGAACTCTCGTCACATGCCTTGTGCGTCTCTTCACGCAGCAGCCCCTTCGCAGTGTCTCATCATCAGCATCATCGTCATCATCCTCATCATCATCATCATCATCATCATCATTCGACTTGCGATTCGGATTTTTCGACATCCATTTGCCACGTCACTTTAACTTTTGCAAGCAAACGGGTGAAGCCAAGGAACGTCGGCGCTTCTCCATGCTTCGGTTGGACAGAAATTTTCCCTTCGTTCTGTCAAAGCGGTGATTTGCTAGCGCATGACGTCCATATTGACAAGCCTAAGGCTTGGTGTCAGCAGAAAAGGGCCCGGTCGCATGTCGGCTTTCGCACTGAGTGATCCCCCGCGCCCCCTGTGACACAACTACCTTTCGTGTCACCCCTTCTCAAGTACTGCAGTATAAATAGTTATGCAATTATTATATGTACAATATATGTGTGTGTGCATATTTATATTATAACAGCCAAAAAATATGATGGGTTTGAGGGGAAGGACACATTCCAAATTACTTTGGTGGTTTCACGTTTCATGTTTTCCAATATTTAATTGGGGTTTTAGATCCACAATGCCCAACATTGTTGGGACTTTGGACTGGTGGATCAATCAGCAACCAATTTTTTTGGTTTTGCCTCATGTTTCTTTCAGATTTGTTGTATAAATGGTTTAATGGTTCATTAATGTTCATTAATGTTCATTAATGTTCATTCCACTTTAGACAGAGCTTTTGAGACCAGGACTTCACAGGTGGTTCAAACGCACGCCTCATCCCGTGCGGATCCCGTGCCGAAAAGAGGATGTCAGTAGATTTGATGACTCCGAGGTGGTTAAAGCTTCTCATGGAACCCAACAGATCTCTAACCTGATTCTCTTATTTAGCACGAGCCCCAAACCGACTCAACGTTACAGAACTGGCATTTGTTGTATCCTCTTGTTATTTGTGATCTTTGTTGTTGTTTGACCGTAGCTGACCTTTCCTAGATTCGGGCGATGTAGCTGGTTCGGAAGTGTTCCAACATTCAAGACCCAGTTTAGGACGTCAGATGCCAGCACCAGGGATAGTGCGACTGGATGTTTCCAGTCATATCTGGATGAATGTTCGGAGTGTCCACAGTATCCCTAGGGAAAAGTGAATACTGAAAATGAATAATAAGTCACTGAAAATGATTCTATGTTTGTGGATTGAACATGGGATCCTTTTTTTCTGGTGGTGTCAATCCTCGCAAAAACCCAAAATAGTGCAGGTAGAGCCCCCACTTATGTTTATTGTTTGTCTAGTTGCACGCATCCAACTGTAGAAATATTGCATCAATCCCGGTAGAGTGTATCAGTTGTAAGTTTTAAGCTGACTTAGCTATCTAAGCGACCCTTACTGGTTCATCATGCCTAATCATTCCTACTACTGTAGGGTGAGTCATTGGTCTTCTTTGGCCGCTATCCTGCGCGTGAAACACGCTTCACATCGGCCGGTCACTCGAGAGGACGATGGGCAGTTTTTCATAGATGAAGTGGAACATGTTAAAGCCATGACAGGGGCCTAGAAGTATGGCAATCCATTTTGACTCATAGTAAGATGATGTAAGATGGTTTTGAGGGGATGAGCGATTGAGCCCTCCAACCATGATATTATTCATCAATTTCCAATAGAAGGTGTGTTGCATTGCGATGCTAAGTTTGTGCCAAGTTTACTGGATGGTTTCATTGAGTTCTGGTACCCTCCGGTACTCAAACATGGTAATGAAATGTCGATCTTCCCGATAAAACCTCCATTCATAGTGGCTCTCCAATTGAGATATTGGAGGCAGCTGCGCTAGGGGCGCAAGTTTCGATCAAAGAAAACAGCGGATGATAATCACCAGATCAGTTTCATGAATCTTCACCAATCTTGGGGAAAGGGATCTCCGAAGACCATCCAAGATTGTCCAAAGTTCTCTGATTTGATATGTTTTTGTGTGCCATTTGCGTCCAAACTCCATGACGCAAAACTCCATGGCCATCCACTGGTGACGAAAGTGTTCGCTCGCATCGTCCAGTTCACTCATGACATGTTGATACATGCTGGATCTCCAGGATCCCATATATCCTCAGCAGTTAGCTGTGCTAAGCAATCCTGAAAAAAAGGGGGAAAAACACAAAGAGCTATGCTTAAAGTGACAGTGTAAGTGTAACATTTGATGTTTTGAGAGGATCAGCCCTTTCCTGGCAAAAACACAAAGATGCTAGTTTCGGATGAAGCACATGTAGCTGGATGCAGCTGGATTAAACTGCTTTTGTGCAGTGTGTGGAATTTGGGATTGGGATATGGATGGATATGGCCCAGTTGCTGACATTCTTTCATATTCTTACTAACTTATAGCAACTTCATAGACTGCATCCTAGATAGCTAAGTTGGTTAAACCAACCGATGGGAGTTAAACGGTGATCAATCTGCAACTGGATAGCTGTGACTAAACCAACATCACATTTCGGTCACTGAGGGCTCACCACCAGCAACCCAAATCTACCATGTACCAGCCATGTACAAACGGTCACTAGGTGCTGAAAACAGACTATCCACTGGTTGGTGGTTTGGAATATGTTTGTTTTTTCCCCATATGTTGGGAATAATCATCCCAACTGACTATATAATATTATTCAGAGGGGTTGAAACCACCAACCAGATCCATTACTATCCTAAGGTCCTAAGGCGATTCAAAGATCTTCAAACCTTGCGACGAGGTGTCACCTTGCGGCGGGCTTGTGCTTGATCCCCAGGCGGCTTGGACCGTCGAACAGCCGAGAACAGGGATGGCATGCGTTGCCTCTTGAGGAACTAAAGATACTTAAAGATACTTAAAGCATAACCATGGGAATCCCAATGAATCCCACCATTTTGAAGGGACAAATGGCGGAGCATCATCTATGGATTTACATGGATTTTACTATGATTGGGGAATTTTTAGAGGCTGCACCATATGCTCTGGCAAGCGAGCAGCAACAAAAAGCATCAACATAGCTAATGATTTTCCTGATGCCTGATGCAAGCAATGACTGCAGACTGCTGATGATTTTTGGGTCCAAAGTTGCTCAAAGTTTCCATCATTTTCTGACTGCACTGCAGCATATTCCAGCACCCTTCCTGAATTGCCACTGGAAGACATCCATCCCCGTGACGACTCCGTCAGCTGCTCGGATGAAAGCCGAGACCGAATCTCCATCGAGAAATTGTGCGCCTCTAGCGGTGTGTCCCCATGTTGGGATATGTTGGGACGGTTCTACAATGTTTCATAGATAGTTCATGATAGTTCAACGTCACATGTTGGCTCTTCCCCAGACAGTGTGTTCATTTTACGGTAAGTGTCAAAGGCCGGCATTCCCCACTCAACACTCCACTGTTTTCACTGTCTTCACACTCCACTCTCTGCACTCCACCCCATTCCACTCTCCACATTTCTACACTGGTATAGTACGGCAACACGGGAAAAATTACAAGACTGTTGAAATAGCTTGTTTCCCAAAAGTTTTTTACGTAACTGCATTCTGGTTCGTTGTTTTCTCTTGCTTTTCTTAAGTCAATCACTGGTTGGTTCATGTGCAATCATGTGCATGGGTCACTATTTGTCCGTGAATCGTTCATAGTTCACATCCCGCTAAGAATTGCAATCTTTGTAGGCAATCCGGCTATCCATTTCAATAATAAGGTCTAGCTTCCTGGGACCGGCCACTTGGCTCAGCAAACCCTGACCACTTCGATACGTTGCTTTCTGAAGCGACTCGATTGCGGTCATGTTCTGCTGCTGCGCAACAGAGACTGAGGAGCGGGTGCTGCGTTAAGCCTTAAGATCCCCAAATTTCATGCCACATTCCCAGCAAAATTCTTGCTACGTAGGCCACTCATCCCACTTCCACAGTACATCTCAAAGCATATTTTGACCCTGCATATTGGTAGATGTGCATTGCATTCTTCCATGAATCTTGCCCTCTGGCACAGCTCGGGCACAGAGCCCTGATAGTGATAGAGAGAGGGAGATGTACACACACACAGATAATATATATATATATATGTACATATGTATATAGATATAGAAAATGCGGCTACGGAGCTTCAAACTGGCTAACTACGTCCACGTGCTGGAAATTATTCACCCAAGTTCGCTGCTCGCTCCCTTTAATTTCCATCACTGCTGTTTTTTTCATTGTTTCTAGGCCTCATTTGAACCCCTGGCTGTAAATTAATTTGTGGCGTAGTAGCCCACGGATGAACGGGACGTCCATCATTGTCAGGCCATTGGAACTTCAACATAAGTTCAAACAGATTTCCCACTGGATCTTCAATTAGAGTTGCCCGTGGTTATTCATGGTTATGCCGTTATGCCATACCAAAAACATCCAAAAAATATAGATGTACCTGAAAATAAGAACATTAACATCATTAACCCCATCCTCCTGATATTAAACACCCATAGATGCGCTAGGACAAGCAGCTGGATGTGGGCGCCAGCCGCCCTCCCATCGTGGAAGTCCAGCTGCGGCCTGAGCTGGTGTGAATGGGTGAGATCAATCGAAAAAACATAATATTATATAATATTATATATATAAATATGTATATGTATGTGTTTATGTTATTTTTTTTACTGTTTATTTATTTATATAAATGGATATATATATATACACAGATGGATATACAGATCTTCACATACGGGATAATATATATATATATGTGCATATTTGTACATAGTATCATCAGTATGTTGTTGAAATATTGTATAATTAGCAGCAGCTGACCTGGGATTCACGTCCCTTTGTGTGTTTCAATGTTTTGAGATGGCTTGAATGGTTTGATTTCTCTTTTTTTGTGGTCGAAGAGTCCCCAACCCGAACTGGAAGAACATTCACTTGCAAGTGGCAGATGTTTCTCCCTTTCACTTCATTTACAAGTCAAGACCAGTTGATTGAATAGGCACCCTTCCATTTGGCACCTTGCAAATGAAAGGTGATGTTTATAGACTTTTATAGTAGCAAACTAGACTGGAGTTTCAATGATCTTGCCATGAATCCTCTCCAGAATTGGTTGAAGGGAAAATGTTCAGGACCACCCCCTATTTGATAAGGAAAAACATGGTTTCCAGTTTCCAGTAGATATTACCCTGAACCAATCGAATGTATCTATACATATATACTATACATATAAATACATTCTGAAAATAAGACATGGCACTAGAGAACCCCCCATGTATAGGCGATGTTCCCATATGTTCCCATTTAAAGCTCGATTTATAGGGGATTTCTTATTGCCATGTTTCATTGCCGGATACCTCAAGACTTGCGAGGAAGACATTCGCCAATGAGGACGAGGTGGACTGATTTGAAGCAGATCAGATCGCGGCATGTGGAAGCCCCACGAATGTGAACAAGTGGAGTTATATATATATATGTATAGACAAACAAATAAATACATACATGTGTATATATATATAGTATATACATATACTTACAAAGAAGTTCCTAAAGAAATCCCAAGATGTTTTTTGAACACTTTAGACACAGAAAAACGATAAGATCCTTGTGACTGGGGAGCTCGAGATTCAGCTTTCAGGGGCCCATCTTCACAGCTTCCCTGAGCCGCGGCGGCGAGCGGCTCCTGGGCATCTCCGTTGATCGCTCTGACACCAACTGTGTTGTCGTCCGCGTCCCCTGGCGATGACATACGATGACCATGAAGGGATGGGGATTTTCGGGGGATGTTTGGGTCATGTTTAAGGGTCTTCTTTGATGATATTTGATGGATCATTGGTTTATCAAAAAAACTAAAACAATAGGGAGACAAGGAGCTACTAGGAGTTACCCAACCACATGACAGAAACAAACCCATAGATAGATGTAATAGGCCCTTGTTTACATTCAAATCTCAGGATTGGAGGGTGGCAGAACTTCTGGATGTCATGATGTTGTCAGACGGTTTCAGTCTCTGCTGGAACCTTGTGGGATTTGCCACATCCCGCATGTGAATCCCAACTGCTTGCCCCAATCCACCGCTGAGAAGGGTGGAAATGTTGGAATTGATTGGAAATGGCCCAGAAGCCTTACACATATTGATGTGTATATATATATGTATATGAGTTAACATATACATAGTATTGTGTGCATATTTGTGTGCCTATCATGCGCTGTTGGGGCAAACCCTCTGAGAAGACCCGGTAATAAATATTGCAAGTATATGCGACACAGTGTCACAGATATGAAATATGCAACTTAGCAATTCTATCTCTTCAACTTGATGAAGCCACACCATGTCCCCAGGCCCCCAGGAAGTCCCCGAGACATGCCCGAGGATGTCACTGGAGGGGCAGCAGGATCGTGGAACACGCAAATGCCGCACAAACAGATTCGCACCTTCGATCCTCGGAAGCCATGGGCAGGAGATCCACCCAGGCCCAACATAGCCACCCACCATCCACATGACCCTAAGACAAAATACATCCCAAGCCTAGGGTTCCACCCTGCACAAAAGGTGATTTCAACCATGTGTTTCCTTCGCAAGACATGTTTGATAATCCCCATTGGGGTTCCAATTGCCTTTCATACTTGGCCGGTGCCTCAACCACCAGCCAGTTTTTTGTCAACATAAAGCAACGAATGGGTCCCAATGACTTAGTTTACCCTTCATAAATAAGATATGTTCATAAGGGCTTGTCCTGTTGATCTTCATAAACCCAATGTTGCTCGTTCAATCCTGATTTCGGAGGTATTTTTTTTGCTGAAGTCAAATCCCTCTTCTCTTGGCCATGGTAATGCGCATTAATGTGCCCTGGAAATGCAACTCTTCGTGTTTGCATGATTTTCCTAAACTTTGTGCTGTGTGATGCTGTGTGTATGTACTCGGGGGTTAGGGGGTCCCATCATATGGATTTTTCAGGTTTTTTCATTAGCTGAATCATTTATAATTTTAATTATCTTTTGGATCGCTATTCTCAGTATATTCTTTTTCAGTTGAAACAAAGGTAGACCCCTCAACTTCCCCCAGGTATGATCATCCATCACTGGCAGGATAACCCAAATTCACTGGCAGGAGCACCAGTTAATCACATGACACATCTTTCCCAGTTTGAATCAACTACCGTAACGACATTTAAATATGTGGGGGGCGGGCCAGACCGCGAGGCCACGGAGGTAGTATGAAATACCAGTTCGTATATTTAAAAGTCCGTATATTTAAATGTATTTTCCGTAGGTAATCATAATTCTGTATGTAATGCTAAAGATAATGATAATGATTTGAATAATGGCGTATGTGTGTGTGTATGCATCTATATAATATTCAAATAACTGTATATAAATCCCGCACCTTCCCCCCATACCCATGATCTACGGATCTCTCATCATTTTTCAGGATCAGGTTCTCGAGGTGAACGGCGATACGGTGAACGGCGACGACATCGCGCGGAAGTTGGAGAATGAATCCCAGGCCGTTGGAGACACCGGATGGCGAAAAAATGGGGGAGACTCAATAGAAATGGCTGTCAAAGAAAAAAGACATGGAAAAACACGGAAAAAACACCAGGATGGCTTAATGATCTTAATGATCTTAATGGCTTAGTCTATTTTTGGTCTTAACCATCCCATGATTGGGGCATCCACTTTTGAGCCATGAAGATGCAAACTGCAAATGATGAGCACATGAAAATGAACAGTACATGTGTGGATGTTTGAGCAGCATGACACTAGAAAAGGGTTATTGGCAGGTATTGGCCATAGTATTGCTGGTCACAACGACCCCTTTGGGGCTTATTCGTAACCCCGGTATCGTTGTGAAGTTGGCAGCCCCCGTGATACTCGGATCAGCCCAGTAGTTCACTATTGAATCATTGAATGATCTACTATATACCCAATTTTGTTGGTTAACCCTTGCGAGATAGAGTTGGATTGACAGAAAAAACTTGTCTTGTTGTGACCGCTAGCCTTTCCTTCCATCATCATCCATAGTGGGGAAACCCAATGATAAACTATCCCCAATAGAGGTATATAATTATTGGGTCTGACGTCTACCTTTATATTTAAAATACTGTAACCCGAAATGGTTGGTTAATGGGATAGTTTATTATTGGGCTTACCGACTGCTTACAGTACCATGGTTTTCCCCTTCAGACGCCCCTTGCCACAGGAGATTGTGATCAAGTTCCGGCGTCCGGAGGAACGGAAGGTGATACTGGAAAAGCCAGGCAGGTGGGAGCCGAACGTCGCCATGCAGTGTTGGGATAAGCACGGGCAACGGGGCAACGTGGCTTCTGGTAATGTAAGACAGCTATGGAAGATGGCCCTTTGATGTGGATGATTTACCTACTAAACATGGTGATTTTCCATAGCTATGTTCACAGCAGCAAGCAAATGATCAAATATGTGGTAAGGACGATGAAAAACACTCTCCATCTCTCCAAGTTGGCTTGAACATGGAACTTCCCAAAAGGCCCTTTAAAATCTAAAACATATATGATATCATTGTGTGCATCATCATCGTCATCGTCATCGTGATCGTCATCGTCATCATCATCATCATCATCATCAGCAGCAGCAGCATCATCACCATCACCATCACCATCACCATCATATCATCGTCATCCTCATCATCATCATCATAATCATCATCATCATCATCATCATCATTATTCTCATTCTCATCATTGTAACTGTCATCATCTTATTAGTGTTTAACATCCTCAGGCAGAGACATGCTTCCGTTTTACCTTAATGTGTTCTGTTCACTGTTATGCAAGTAAAGTCAGTCTTTTGACTTCCAGAATTGCAGAGGTATCTTGGAGGTGTTGGTTATTTTGAGTCACCCTCAATCAATGAAGGGACCCACTGACCTGAGACTCGAATGGTTTCTGGTGATTCTCCTGGCCCCAGGGTGACAGTCTAACCAGGCAGCTTTTGGGAAAATGACAAATTGATTCAAATCCCACCAAAGGATATTGAGTATAGTTGAATTCTCAACTTATGGCCGGTGGAATCACCTTTTCTTCAGGGCGCTTGGGCATTGATGTCAACTACCGCAAGACATCTGTGAAGCCTTGGGTTGTGCCTGGACTTAAGGGCTGAATCTGAATAAAACGAAACACCATGAGTCAAAGGGCCAAAGCAGAGAAGCGCGGAAATATCAAACAGATGCAGATGGTGGCGAACATGGGGATGAAACCAAACCGTGGTTCTTGTGTGCTGCCATTGTATTTTTGTACATGTGTTTGCAATAGTTCTATGATGTTCCCTGCGTTTGTTCCCCAGATGGATTTACATGATGATCAAGAGTTCGCTCCTCTAGGGATGGGCTAAAACCAGCAACGAGCTGACAGTTGGATATAGCTACCATCAACAAAGAGGGTTTCAGAATAGAAATCGATGAGGGCATTTAGATAATACAGCAACCAGAGTCACGTGGTGGTCATATGGTACAACCGATTCTATGTGACTAAATTGGAGATTTGATTGCATCAAAGTTAGCTTGTGGCTCAACGCCTTCCAGGGGTCAAGCTGACCTGCTGAAAGTTGAGGGTCGGTTTTTCCTTTGGTGTGCCACAGCAATGGATTTGCGACTGGGCGGAGCCGACTCTACCTGGTCTGGTGTCGTGGGCATCCGTGATGCCAACATGGTCGAATGCCTAGCCCATGGACAGATGGCAAGGCTTGAAGGACCTGCTTTTGAGGAGGGCCAAGTGATCACAATCTATGACGTGCGGAAGACCTATGCCGCTACTTCCTCTACATGGACGCTCCAGTGGCAGCCTTCATCGAAGGGGGTCATCATTCCGGACAAGGATGCCTCCTACATGTGGGGTGTGAAGGAGATCTGTGCCGGCATTGGCGGCATTGCTCAAGGACTTGAGGCCTTAGGGTTTCAAAGGTTGGCGGCCATGGATTGTAATGCACTGATGTGTGAAACCCTCCGTATGAATGGACAACCAGGGGTCATTCAAGGGGATGTGATGTTAGATGCTGATAGGGCCATGCTGCATATCACTCCCAGTCCAGTACGATGCTTGGTGGCCTCAGGGTTCCCATGTCAACCCTTATCGCAACAAGGGGATCAGAAGGGGCAGGCAGACAGCCGAGCACGTCCTTTTCATGCAGTGTTGAAGGCGGCCTGGGAGCAACAATGTTCAGCCCTTCTCTTAGAGAACGTTCGAGGAGCTGCTCAGGCAACCTACATCCAGGAAGGGATACAGCGCCTTGCATGGAGCCTGGGGATGACCTTTGTGCAGACCATTCTCAACCTGGACAAGGCCTGGCCATGTCGTCGGACCCGTTGGTGGATGCTGATGAAACCTATGGAATATCAGATCTATGGCATTCCGGACTTACCAGAGGATGAGTTGCTGCGCAAACTTGGGCATTTGTTTCCAAAGTGGCCACAATGGTCCCTGGATGAAGAGGAGTGCCTTGAATTGACGGACAAAGAGCTGGAGGTCATGCAAGATCCTCGTTTTGGCAGTGACCATCGGCAATTGGCTCGGGATGATGTGGCACCGTGCTTTCTTCACAGCTACAGCCTACAGCACAGCACTTCGTGAGTGCCCATGTGGCTGCCGCCAAGCTTTCAGTATGCATCGTCTTCTACGAGATGGAGTTCGAGGCTTTTACATTGTCAGCATGGTGACCGGCAGACAAAGATGGATTCATCCTCGAGAAGCTGCACTTCTATGTGGGCTCAATCCCTCCATGAAGTTCCCGGATGATCTTCGGGCTGGACTTTGCTTGGTGGGTCAGTGTGCCTCTCCATTACAAGCTACATGGATGGGGGCTCATTTGCTTGCAGCAGTCAATGGAGCACAGGAAACTCCTGCAGCAATGCTTAGGTTGCACAAGATGTGGCTGCTACGACAAGCTCATGGCATGGTTCCCAAAAGAGTTCAAGGTGGTCTTCAAGTTCAAGATGCTCATGACGGATCAACGATCAATATGAATCTGAGTGCCACGACCAAGGTGATTGAAATCCTGGAGGCCGAGCGACGATTGCAGGGAGGAGGAACCTTTCGGGCACTTGTGGATTTGTATGGTCGCCTACCTGATGGCTATGATATCACACATGGTGCAGTCACTGGCGAGCTTCTGTTGGAGCATCGAGACAAGAGACAGAAGAAGGTGATGGATGACAAGATGATCACTGTGGAGGTGGCGACTGTGCGAGCTGATGGTGACTCGATTCAGCGCAAGTACATCGCCAAGGCCGGAACCTTTGTCTTTGAGATCTTGCAATCTCTTCCGGGAGTTGATCATGTGTACTACAGGAGGATTTATGATGACCAAGGCCATGAATGGAGACTTGATGACAGAATCTTCAACAATGTGCTCTTCGTCCAATTCCACCATCATTTTGATCTTTGTGCTTTTGGACCAGCAGTTCCAGGTGAACAAGGGCTGGGCAATGAATGCATTGACAAATGGGCTCGGAGAATGCTGGCTGAGATGCAGCAAACAGGAGCTAGCACGTGGATTCCTGCGTTGCAGCTTTCTCTCTTGGTGCAACACACCCAGGATGTGATGCTGAATCATTGGCTGGTTGCAGCACTTCACGGACCTCTACGAGGATGCGCAGTACTTGAAGGGCATTGGATCCTTCTTGAGATGAAGGTGACGGGCAATACGCTCACTGTGACATGTTGGGATGGCCTTGATCATCAACATCGACACCAGATCTGGCTCTTCGCAGAGATGGCCAGACAAATCTTGGTGGTGCGCACATTGGTGGTCTCCTTCAATGCGGAGTTCTCCCAGATGGAGCCACACACGTGTGGCACGGTGGCTCTATTGCACCTGGGCCATGCCATTGGATACTGGGATCAGAATGATGTGCCGGAGGAGACAGAATGGCATGCAGGTCTGCTTGCCAGCAACTGCGGGCACTTCTTTGGACGAGGTCGTCATGAGGATGAAGAGCAGCTGGTGATTGAGTTGAGAGACATTCTGCATCATCATGGAGTGCCGATGGAAAAGACTGAAGAGCGGGCACATCTGGCTCTCAAGAAGATGGGAGCAGCCGCCATTGGTGCGGCCCTTCCAAGCCGCAACTCCTGGGCGGCACTCAAAGCGTTGGGATCGAGCCCGAAATTCAATTTCTTGTGGGTCAAGCCCGATGAGTTGGAGAAGCAGATTCGTTTTCGTGCTCACAGCAAGTACAAGGCTTCCGTCTCTGAGAAAAAGAAGGATCAGCCCCATCGGATGATCCAAAAGGCCAACATGGACCCCAAGGCACTTGGCCTGGTGGAGGGTACTTTTGTCGCTGAGGATGGACGTGAGTTACGCCAGCTGGACATAGAGAACGTGGCGGCGGACAAATGTGGGGTGGCATTTGGTAGCCTGGAAGACGTGGCCCCTTTTTTGCGAGAGGACAAGTCAATCACCATGGACTCCCTCGCAATCATTACCACGTGTCCAGTACCACCTGCAAGCCAGGGGTTGATGCCGGTGTGTAATCTCCGCTTCCCAGCCATCTATTTGCCCACAAAGGAGATCGTGCTCATTGAGGGCTCCATTGTCCAGCTCGGTGACTGTTCTGTCATCAGACGGCAAGAAGAAAGAGTGGCTTCTCTGCAGCCCATTGACACTCGTACGTTCAAATTTGTGGTGTGGCAAGATGAATGGCCGCACAAGTGGAGTGAGTTCACAGTGGCCCCGGTGAAGCGCATCATGGAAGCAATGCCCAGGCTTCTGCTGTGCAAAGGGGACCGATGTGGGCCAGGATGCGAAAGATTCCATGCCCCGGTTGACTGCGATCTGGACCAGGTCGTCGTGGATTTGTGGAATCGAGGTTGGTACGGTGTCAAAGGAAAAAGATCGACCCCGGACGAAGCTGAACAATTCCAAGTGCACATGCGCATCCCATGCGTATGCACAGACGGTCTGCAGAGCCGCTCTGGCCAAGATGGGATCTACATTGAGCCACGCCGTACTGACGGCAAGGGACCCGCTGAGGAGTTTGCAGTGATTTGGCTCAACTCCACGGACAAGCAGGACGCCATGCACAAGTTGAAGGTGAGCGACCGTGGTGTCGCTCTGGTGCGATTTGGTGGCCGATATGGCATTCGAGTGCTTTGTCGTGACGCAGAAGGATTCCACAAAGAAATCTATCCGGACAAGCCCTTTCAACAAATCCAGGTGCATTCGGTGTATGAGCTGCGACCTCTTCCCTATGGCATCCAGACTGCAGGAGTGAGAGAACTTCTGAAACAGTGGGGGTGGAAAGCACGTGTCCTACAGCCGTACAAGGCGGATCAACATGGACAAGGATGGCTTGTGGGGGCTGAGACGGCTCCTCCGGCAAATGTCTTTCAGACAAACAATGGGGATGTGCTAGTCACCATGCACAAGAAGCGGGAAGCTGAGCGCACAGAACCCATCATTCTGGCATCAGCCAAGACAAAGACGTTCTTGAAGAAGGCACCAGCGCGCAAGCAGGCAGCTGGCAGTCAGGACAAGGAGAATGTCATGCCATGGAATGGGCTGGATCCTTGGGGAGGCTACAACAAGTTCCAAGATGGAGTCGAACCAGATGCACAGATGACCAGGTCCACCAAGTTGGAGCGATTGCAATCTCAAATGCATGAAGTTGTCGAAACCAGCCTCAAGGACGCCACTGAGCAGCGCTTCCAGAAGTTGGAGACTGGGATCACAGAACTTCGTGAACAGAATCAGAAATTTGAGACATGGTTTGGTGAAGCTGGGCAGAGCACGGCAGCACTTCGACAAGATGTCTCAGTGCTCACGGGACAGGTCAGGGAAAACCAGCAGAATATCTCTACCCTTTCAGGAGAGATTCGCTCGGGATTTGCCAATCTTGAAGCTCTGCTGGCGAAGAAGCAACGTCAGGAATGATGGTGCGCCCCCGGGCCCTGCCCTCCACGCAGGGCGCCGGGTCTCATGCGCAACAAATGGTGGGTCTGGCTCCTTTTCCTTTGTTCCATGATCGGAAGGAGCCAAGCCTTTGGGGATTATCAGAGTGAGGTAGAGAGGTTGCCTGTGGGAGGACGCATCTCTACAGAGTTTCACAATGTGAAGGAGAAGACAGGCAACGGTCTCAGGCCTGCACATGCAGGAAGTGATCATTATGCAGTGGTCTCTCACAGCTTCACTGACCAGTTCCTGGAATTCCTGCGACAACGAACGCAGGCAATTGAGGCAGCCGATCAACTGGCTGCAGAGGATGCGGAAGATTGGGGCATGGAGGCGGATGACAACCTTCATGGTGATCGTGTCGAAGGTGATGTTTCGGCTCTTCAAGATCGTGGGGGTGAACAAAAGTGGAAGTTTTACCGTTGTGATCCATTTCATGTTGGGCGGTCGACTTCAATGCGACTACATGTACAAGCTCATCAAACGCTTGCAAACATTGAGGTTGAAATTGTTCGCCATTGGCCAGATCTTGCCCTGCCAGCCACCAGATGGAGACTTCTTCAAGTTCACCAGTCTGTGGCATCCTCGGTGTATCTAGAAGAGGATCATGAAGCCTTCTTGGTTGAAGTGAATCAGGATCTTCAGGGAGATCAAGTGCCGATCATGTTTGAGTATCAGTTCTGGAGTGTAGCACAACATCGGTTTTATGGGATCTTGGAACCGCGGGTGCATTCCAGACTGGTTCGGGGCTTCTCATTGATGCACCGGGACATACCTGGACATGAGTGCTTTGCTCGACCATGCTTCTCCAACTTGAATGGCGGCCCACTGGAAGCATTAGCTGAGTATAATGTCCAAGAAGGAGACTACATTCTGGTTAGTGGAGTCGATACCGTCCATGAAACAACCCAACTCATTGGCTTTTGGGCGGCATATGCTGACAGACATGACGTACCTCTTACTCAAGCTTTTGCTCGACATACTGGGCTGGCAATGCGTTCAGATCACATTCCTGAGCACAAAGGACAAAACAATGCCATGATTCTGCAGCGGAACATGTTGCTGATCTATCACACGATGTTTGCTGTCACTCATGCAGCAGTGATCAAGCAGGGCACCGTATTGGTCATTGCATCTTCAGATGGGCATGATCCGCAGGAAGTTCACCCTGTGAGAATGACGGAGATGCAATGGGGCTTGAGACGTAGCTTTGAATTTCCCATTCTGGTGGAGGCCCTGGTTGACTCCCTCATGCTTGAACATAGTTGGGCAGGGAGTTTTGTGGAACTACACCCATCGGTTCATCTTCTTAGTCTTCCCACTACATTGAATGTCCTGGACCAAGTTATCCTGATTCGACCTTTGCTACAGACAACTCCAACGGGAACGGCACCAGAACGGATGCTGTTAGCTGAGGTTCGGGTTGAAGGTACACTTCAGGAGAAAGAAAGGTATGGAGACACTGAGCTGGTGGTGATCTTTGTGTTGCCGCGCACCTCCAAACAGGATATTCTTGTTCAACTGCATCTTGATCGAGAGTGTAGAGAACATGATTGTCTAGTTTCCCTGAATGAGCGGGTGCTGCCTGACTCGCGGGCAAGGTTGACAGTGATGGATGGAGATGTTGTGCGGGTTCTTTATTCAATTCCGCTTCAGGAAAACCAGTCCACTGGGAAGGAATCCATTCTTCAACCAGGAAGTGAACAACCGGAACACGCAAAAGCTCCAGAAACCTCTAGCTCAAGCAGAATGGGACAAGATGATGATCCTGGTCCTAGTTATGTACCTGGCACGCTACACCATTCGATCTTGTATCTGATCTGGCTCTATCAATTGCTGGGCAAGTGTGGCAAGCATGTCAGGCGCATCTTGAAATCAAAGGGCCGTTGGGGTTGTCCTGGCACCTACAATAGAAGGGGAAATGGAACATGTCAAACATTTCCTACCTTGCATCGATGCTTGTGGTTGAGAAGGATATTTGGCCTGCTGTGCCTTACAGTATGCACTATGGGTGGTACCACTACTGACACAGTTCGGTTTGGAGAAGCTCTACATCCTGGACCGGAATTTTGGTTGGGCACAGCCAATCCTTCTGGCATTCCAGGCAAAGAGCGTCAGATCGCAGACCTACCAGAGGGTATTTGGGGCATTGCTGAAACTCATCTGTCGGGTGTCAATCAGAAAGCGGCCATTCGGAGGATTGGTGCAGCTGCAAAAGAACGTGGCAGAGAATTGCAATGCGTACCTGGGGCCCCCTTGCCTCTTCGGGCTCGCTCAGCTTCGGCAGGCACTTGGGCTGGTGTTCTGACTATGTCTGATTGGACAACAAGAGCAGTGTCATGTCTTTGGGACAATGGAGAGCACAACATTGGCCGAGTGCAGGTCGTCCAGAGCTTCTATGGGCCTTTTGGGATCCTGGGTGCTACTCTTTATGGTTGGCCGAAGAGTCCTTCGTGGCCTAATGCTCTCCGTGATACGAACACCATGATGGATAACATTGTGAGGGAAGTTGGTCTTTCTCGTGGTGGCCCCAGGTATATTGTGGGTGACTTCAACCATGATCTCGAGCTGCTTCGTGGGTGGGAAGTCTTGCAACGTGCTGGTTGGCGTGATGCACAAGAGATTGCTCATGAACTTTGGGGTCAGGAATACCAGATGACTTATCGCGACTCTACCATCACTGATCACATTTTGATTTCACCAGAGCTCGTGCCCTTTGTCACTGGTTTTCAGGGCTGGAAAATGTTTGCCGATCACCTCAGTATTGGAGTCAAGCTGGACATCCCCATTGTCAGATTGAAACAAAAGGTGTGGCCTCTCCCAGCCGAAATTCCGTGGGATGCGATACAGTATGAGAACTGGAGACAAGCTAAGCATGATCTTCAGCCACCTGACATCCCTGGGATCGACCACCAGGTGGAACAATGGGCTAGATCCTATGAGAATAGCTTTGACGGCTATGTGGACAAGAAGATTGGCAGTTTGCCAACACCTTGTCGAGGACGATGCCAACAACGCAAACCCATTGAGCGAGAAGTTGACTGTCCACTTCTTAAACCATCTAGACCAGGAGAAGTGGTTGTGAGAACCGATTTTGTTGGTCGGGCAGTCCATCGGTGGTTCCCACAGCTCCGACGATTGCAAAGTATGGTTCATGCAACCAAAGCTGGAAAAGAGACAGCAGATGCCATTGAATACCGCATTTCGCTATGGAGGGCGATTCGCAATGCCAAAGGATTTGATGGTACTTTTGAGACCTGGTGGGAGACACGACCTACTCAATTGGCTGGTCTGGCTACATCCTTTCCTACGGAACCTCCTCCTGCCGCATTTTGCTAAGCCATCTTTGAGGACTTCCAGCTCAACTATCGGAACTTCGAAGCCTGGCATAATCGACAGCGGAAAAAGCTCTTGGTCGCCCAGTATCAGGCGAATACAAACAAGATCTCTGATGTGGTTCGGAAAGAACCCAAAGGTGGAGTCAACTACCTGGAGAAGACATCCTATGTCACCATTTTGAACAACCATGACGAGACTTCACAGGTGCACATCGACATAGATCATGATTTGGCCTTGCCAGCTTGCCTTAAGCTTGGTGACCAAGTTATACCAATTCGTGAACAAGATGGACAAGTCATCACTCTTGAGGGAGAATGGCTTTTGCAGGAGGGTCGAGAAGGTGAGATTGTGGAGCATGCGACCTTGACTCCACAGATTCAGCAACAACTTATTGACTTCTGGAAGCCTAGGTGGTGGAAGGACACTCTTCCGCAGCCGACAGAGTGGACACGCATTGTCAACTTTGCCAAAGCATATCTACCTTCTGGCTGCTTGGATCATGTTGACATTTCCACGGAAGCATGGACGGCCATCAACAGAAGGTATGGACCAAGGGCTGCTCGAGGACCTGATGGACTCAGTCAACATGATTTGCGAAAGATGCCGGAGATCTTCCAGACTGAATTGGTGAATATCCTCAATCAATGCGAAGCATGCTCATATTGGCCTGAAGTATGGAGAACGGGTTTTGTGCATTCGCTTGAGAAAAAGGAGGGAGCCACCAAAGTCAATGAGTATAGGCCTGTGATCATCTATTCCATGGTTTACAGATCTTGGGGCTCGTTGCGTGCGCAAAAATTTCTGCAATTCCTCTCAAGACTGGTTGATGACAAACAACTGGGTTTCATGCCGGGCAGGGAGGTGGCAGAAGTCTGGATGTTGCTACAAGGATTGATTGAAGTGAGCATACAAGAAGGGGAAGAGCTCATGGGATTCGTCACCGACATCCGAAAAGCTTTTGAGTCACTCCCCCGCGATCCGATCTTTGAAATTGCTTTACATTTGGGACTTCCTGCACGGCCTCTCCAGCTATGGAAGCACTTTCTCTCTACGACTGAAAGACGTTTCATGGTACGTGGTGAAATCAGTGAAGCAGTGACATCCAACCATGGATTCCCAGAAGGTTGCTCATTGTCGTGCGTGGCCATGTCCATTGTGGGTTTGACTCTACACAGCTACATGACTGAGTTTACCAGGAGGTGTGACACAATCTCATATGTCGACAACATTGAATTGCTGGCTCGACAATTGGGACATCTCCAACATGGAGTACTCACGATGCAGACATGGACTGAGATGTGGCAACTGGAATTGGATGAAGAGAAGTCGTATCTTTGGACTACAAAAGCCTCCGGACGGAAGGAAGCTAAAGTCCTTGGATGGGATGTGGCGCGATCGGCAAAAGACTTGGGAGCTCAGCTCAATTATGGCAAGTCAAAGACCATTCAGGTACAAGCACAACGTTTTGCTGGGCTGGATGGCTTGTGGCCTAAGCTCAAACGATGTGTTGCGGCTTCCTGGCTGAAACAACGCCTGCTTCGTCAAGCCTTGTGGCCAAAGGCTTTCTATGGGGTCTCGATCTGTACGTTGGGCTGGGCGCACATCAAGAGTTTGCGGACTGAAGCCATGAAAGCATTGGGTTTTCAAATGGCAGGGGCATCCCCTGGCTTAAGGCTGAGCTTGCTATGTCATGAACAATGTGATCCGGGCTTTTATCAAGTTTGGGCGGTCTTCACAACCTTTCGTAGGATTGCTGCCAAACGACCACTTTTTGTCCATGTTTGGCAACGGTATATGGAGAACTATGCAGGTCAGCCTAAACAAGGCCCCTTTGCCAAGCTGCTTGAAACATGTCAGTATCTTCGATGGACAGTGGAAGCTCCTAGACTGGCTGATGCACATGGAGTTTGGCATGATTGGCTGGAGATGGAGGAGAAAACCTTGTATGACCTGGTGAAGGATGCCTGGCTGTGGAAGGTTTACTTGGAAGTTAGCCAACGGCGAGATCTGGAAGGCCTACATGGTAGTGACCACCGAGTTGTTCTGCAAGCCAGGGCCAAAATCAGACCGCACGGGCTGGCTTCTATTTTTCGGCTGCAGGATGGCACCTTCGTGGAACCCTCCCAGCACATGAAGTATGACTTGGGCAAGACCGCATTATGCACCCATTGTGGAGGGGTGGACTCTATGGAACACAGATGTACAGCATGTCCTGGTCGGTCTCTCATCTACCAGCAACATGCACCTATTCTGCAAAAGTGGACCAGCTTTTCTAAGGCCAAACGAATTCATCTCTTGCCTTCGCAGAACCCGTTCTGGATTCCTTTCAAAACGATGGTTTGTCAATCTGATGATCAATGGATTCGAGCCTCATGGAAAGCAGAACCTTTGCATTGCCATCTCTTTACTGATGGATCATGTCATGGAAGCCGGCATCGCTCTTATCAGCTGGCTGCCTGGGCAGTAGTGAGTGCCACCGCAGACTTTTGTGTGGCAAAGGGCTCACTGGGAGGCATCGGACAAGACAATGACCGTGCTGAGCTTCGCGCAATCATTGCAGCGGTGGAATACTCCTTGGGTCATCCAGGTGAGACAACCATTTGGACTGACAGCACCTTTGCAGCGGAAGGCCTCACCCGTCTTTTGCATGATGCCAAGGACCTACCTGGTGGGCACTGTGAGGAGGACTGGATTGAACTTCAAGGGCTTATTTGCATGGGTGAAGGACGACTTCATGTCCAACATGTTCCCAGCCATGTCAGATGGAACCAGCAAGATGTGGATGTGGAGAATTGGGCAGCCAGATGGAATGACCGTGCAGATAGGGAAGCTAACATGGCCATGCGTTTACATGGTAGGGATCTTCTTGCTCTACACCGACATCTTTGGGCACACCATGAGGGAGAACTTGCAGATCTATGTGCATTACAAGAGCTACACCTGGACATTGTGGAGAAGCAGAAGGTTGCACCGAGCATTGAGCATCCTCATGAGGCAGACGAGGAGGATGGCTTTGTTGACTGGAGGGTTGATCGACGGTGCCCCGACAGTCGAATGCCGCTTGACGGGCTTCCTGAGTCATGTGACGATCGATGGGGAAAGCTCAATGATTCTTTTGGGCCAACCTTTGTGACAAATTTCATCAAGGTTCTCATTACCTGGGAGCAAGATGAGAACACAGTGATCTGCAAGGTGTCATTTCTGGAGCTTGCCGCTTTTCTGGCTGTGGAAGGACGACGATGGATTCCAGCTCCTCACACAGATCGACCAGGATGCTGGCGGGACAGAGATGCCTTCAACTTCTCTGAGCCGAATTTGGGCGCACTTGTCCGCTTGGCCAAGTCTTTCTTGAAGGCCTTTGACAGGTGTTTTTCCCTGGGTCTTTGCTGGTGCAAGGGCATTAGCTTGACCGTTTTAGATGTGTACACTCCGCTTGATGGCTTAACTTTGGCCGTTAACGCAGGAGCTGCAGATTTGATCGCACAACACTTGCGAGGTTTCACCCGGCAAAGGCCAATTAGATGGGCAAATGACCTTGCTCGCCCACTGCGGACTTGAGCATCTCTTGTCTCACAACCGCCACTGCTCACGCTGTGGCGTTGGGAACCGACAGAGAGTCCGCGCGTGATTGCATCAAAGTTGCAGTACACTGAGGCTTGGCTTACCACTCAGATTGCGATTATACATGATCAATATTCAAAAATCCTCGCTTGTTGCTTTCAACTGCTCAACTGGGTTCTCACGTTTCCCCTGCTTGGGACGATACAGCGCGAGTGGCTCAATCGCCAACCCTCCCAGTGCATGGGTTCGACTGGACCACCAGTGATGTGAACCGGGGCCTTTGGGGCCTCTAGCAGATTCCAATGGTCCAAGCATATTCTTATCCGTTTGTCCGGTGCTCAAACATGTCCGTCCGTCCGGAAATTCTCAAAAGTTCAATCATGTTCACTTGAATTTACTTGGTTGAAACACATTCGAACTGAGTATTCAAACTGTAATACCATGTGTTATCATGTAATTAAAATCATGTGGTATCATGTGATATCATGCAATATCATGTGATTGCTTGCAATGTCATGTGTTATCATGTGTAATCATGTAAAATCAGTAACATCATGTGATATCAATTAATATCATGTAAGGTTATGATGTAATAGCATGTAAGTAACCTCATGTAATTTCTAATATCATTCTAATATCTATATAATTGTCCGTTGTCAGGTTGAATCACCGGAAGCAAGTCATGCCAAGTCATGCCAGCTGGATCCGAGGCGAGCATTAGCCCTGGCCTTGTGGCTGACTGGAACAAGGCTCACCCAGGGCAAGTGCGTGTGTGCCATTTCCTGTAGACATTCATGTCTAGTAATGTCTAGTTAGTAGATATATGTAGATATAATTATATATATAAATAGATCGATAAAGGAATCACAAATAGAGGATACAAGAATATAATATACCAGATTCGTCCAGATTCACATTTACAACAAGACATGTCGCTATTATTGTCTTCAGGCCAGTCGTACAGTTTTGTATCTGGGTTAGTGTGCCTTACTTGACCTCGTCAGATAGCAAGCCATAGGTCGCGCCAGAATGAGCCACAATATTTGTCCGAACAAATGTCACAATAGAGACATCAGAATCTATCTCAGACCTTGATGTCAGAGTTGATGTCTGTGTACCATCATATTTGTCACATAAAAACTGGTGAGAGGAAGTGTTAGAATCAATGTGTCAAAACAGATGTCACATGAGATTTGCCAGATCAAATTTCAGAAATGTTGCCCGAGCATTGTATGTTTGAAGATCTGAAAGACGATATGTCAGAAGATGCCTCAGGATAAATGCCCCAGATATGTCAGAATGATAGGTTTGATATCGTAAATACTGTCGGTATATAGGTAAACAAACAGATAGAAATACAATCTCAGAATATCTCAGAATATATATATATGCATACTGTACAACATATCGATGTAGTTATATATAGTTATATAATGTTATATGCTTGTCAGCATTATTGTCAGAATGTTCATAGTACGTTGGGTATCAACCAATTTCTTCAGCTTCAGGAGAACCCGGACCTGGCCGTTCTTCCGCACGATCGCCACTTGGCCAGGGTTTCAGGGTTTCCGTGGCCACGAGGCGTAATATTGAGAGAGAGTTGCGCAACAACTGAAATGGATTTATATAAAGTTATATATAATCAGATATGCATGCATATACTGTATGGTTTACAGACTGTGCATATAAATAATATTAATTACCAATTTTTACCCCGAACATCACTGTTGCTAGAGATACTGCATATGGACATGTAAAGTAGGGGGGGAGGATACGGGTCGAGATTTAAGCCAGAAAAATAAAGGTGCTAAGCAGCAAACTGGGATGCTCTAGCAAACTAAAACGAGGATAATCCATTTGGAGTGATCGTAAGACAGTCTCCATGAGGCAAGGTTGGAGCTAAGTCCGGAGAGAATGAGAGACAGCCTGCAACTGTGACAGCCTGCAACTGGGATGTCTCATCAGGGCAAAGGATACCACATGATACCACCTAATGACCTAATTTACTATTATAACAATTCTATAATGAAGTAAAACCTAGCAGCCTAGCATGTTTGATAAACGTCCATACGTGTTCACTCTTGGGTTGCGTATCTTTCAAAACTTGAGTGATCATCCTGGTAGCTGGATCCGGATCCCCAATGATTTCCCCAAGGATAGCCCGACACCCGGATCCGCATCCAGGCATCGTTGCGGTGAACGATGTGTCAGGCAACATTGATATGAGACTTGGGATATCTTCGGGAAGGATAGGCCAAAAAGGCGGACTTGGGATGATGATTTTATGAGTTGGTGAGCTGAAGGCTTTTAAACTACGAAGAGTTATACCAAAAACTACATGGACAATATGCATATAGATTCATAAAATAAAATTAGATAGATAGATAGATATATAGATAGAAAGATAGATAGGTAGATAGATAGATAGATAGATAGAGATAGATAAATATATAAATATATACATATATATATATACATATACATATATATATATATGTATATAAATACGTGTATTTACATAGGCGTATACATATACATATGCATTTATATATAATATATGATGCATACGCACCTGCGTACAATTTTGTATATTTAGGCATGCACAGATTTGCGTACATATATATATATATACATATTCATGCATGTACAGTTTCTTTTTTAACAGCACATATGTACAATATATACAGTATATATATATATGTATAGTATGTGTATATATGTGTGTATGTATGTAAGCAATGACGACCGGGCGTGCATTCACCTGGCTATATAAACCATACAGATCTCATGGTGTGCCAATGAACGATGCTACCAGGCCAAGCCTAGCTGAGCATTTTTGCATCAAATACGGTGCACAGATGGGCTTGTAGCTGTATGATTTTGGACATTGCAATCATTAGGGCCGTATCCAAATATCACAGTGCAAGATATTTGACAGTTGTGTATATATATATATACAGGTACATACATGTTTTTTCTATTTACATGTGCTTGTGGTTTCAAGATGTTATTTCGCTTCCAGTTCTGGAATGATCACAATTTGGCAATGAATTCTTTTAGGAAAATTCTCTCAACTTTCATGGCCTCGGTACTTTGGTAAGGCGGCCACGTGTCAAAATCTACAACGCTGGCAACTACGGATATCCAACGTTAGCAAGATATCATCCCATTCATGTGTTTTTCTTTACTGGCTGATCCTCAAATTTTGTGACTAGCTGCTCGGGCTACTACCCCGCGAAAGTGGAATACGTTGGGATACATCTATATACAATGCACTTTGCGTGGTAAACCCCATGCCATACAGCATTCAAAATGTTGAATTGCACAATACAGAGAGAGAGAGAGAGGGAGAGATATATAATCATATATATGTATATATATATATACATAGCATTCACCTCCGTAATGGGGATCCACACCAGTCTGCCTAAACATTCGAAATCCAAAGAGAAGTTCCCGCATCCCTGCCAGCCGTCCCGTCCACTATGACATCACGAACGGACTTCCAAGGATCTTAGAGAAACTACGAAGCCCAGACAAGAAGCTGGTGCTGCAGTTTCAGCCCAAACCAACCGTGGGGATTGCAAGAGCAAAGAAATTCACCTGTAGAATTGATTTAGGAGGAGACATTTGGATTTTGCTTTGGGCAGTAGCATGAGATTGTGATTCTTGGCAAATGTTGATATTCTCCACTTTTGGGTGGAGTTCAAATCCAGTGCCACCATGAGCTTGGCGTTTAATTGTTTTTTGACCCTGAAATGCAGTTTCCATTGCTGTGTGAAAACCTTCTGGTGGCATGACATAATCAAAATATGTATATATACATACATACATACATATATATATATATATATTGTGTTGCATCTCAATGTCTACTTGCAGGCAGCTGTTGCGCTTCCGAGGGCACAATCCAAGCAAGCTCGCTTAAGCGTAGCGCATCTTGCGCCTTTTTGGCCGCACCACCCCAAACTCTAGTGGCTTTGGTTGCACCGGCTCAGGACAAGCGGGTAGTTCATGAATTAAGGAAGCCTGGAACGTAACTGCGAAGCCCGGCACCAATGCCATGAAAGGAACGTTGCCACTTCGGCTCTGCGAACCACAATCAGGCAGCATGGCTCAAGTGGAACAACCGTGCTCAGAGCTGAGGTTGGCCGTCAGGGTCGGCTTGACGTAGTTCCTGGTATTCTCTTTTCAGCCATAATTTGGGAGCCCCGCACACCTGCACAGGCGCTGCATTGGTCCAACCACTTGACGGCTTTGCTGTCGCAGCTTCCTTTGCAACTACGCATCCTCGAGGACATTTTGGGCTGTAGAGCATATTGGTCACAGCACCTTCTTGCCGCTACTCTTATGCTTCTGTTTCAAATATGCTACAGTCAGCCAGAACACCGTCACCTGCCATTGGCGCAGGGCAAGGTGGGAGAGGAACCTGGACCCAAACGCACGGGATTAAACCTTGATGTGGGAAGGGCTTGGGGCCCCAAAACAGAGCCTAGAATCTGGCACCCAAAAAGTGTGCCCCCACTTCTTCCGGCCTCTGTTTCTGTCCCACTCAAGGGTGTCAAAAATGGGGCCGCAAAACCGCCCACTTGTCCAGCCCTGGTGCGCAAAGTGTCCAGGGCTAACAGATCCGCATCTTGTAGCTTACCCATGCGCAGCCGCCATCGCCGCCGCCACCGGGCAACCCATTTATTGGCGGACCTTCCGACCCATACTCTGTCGCGTTCAAATTGGTGGAAGCCGGCAGGTGCGTTTGTCCTCAGCCAGCGCTCCCTTTAGTTGCTGCATCTCCATGCGTGCGAGAAAGGCTAGGGCTATAGGGAGCGAAAAGAGATGAAACAGCATGGCACGCACATATGTGTGATCTCGAGTTGCCTTGCTTTTCATGTAGGTCCTTGTCTGCAGGAACGGTGACCGCAAAGAAAGTACAGCCCCATGCTCCCTATTTCTGGCTAGGAACCCCTTGCACAGCCTGCGTGTCCTAGCCTGGCTGCGGCGTGTGCAGTGATTGCACCCCGTGACAGCTACCCAACACCACCATGGGCTATGAGATTGGCATGGATGAAGGACATGACTGCCAAGTGCAATTTCAAATCCTTCACACATGCAAACAGGTACAGTTGCAATACGCCCTGGTTAATCATGAGCACAAACATGTATTTCCATTACAAGGGCCCATGTTTGTGAAGCCTGTTTCCTGCAACAAACACGGTCCTTTTTTTGGAACTGCTTGATTGCGCTTTTGCTGCGGCTCGCTGCGCAGCAATGCACACAGCCTCAGTCAAGCACCTAGGGTGGCCATGAATGTGAGGAGGATGTTAGATGTCATTGCGGGGTACCTGAATCGACGAATGTTTGGGTATGTCTTGTGTTGTAGGGTACAACCCTAGGAGCCACTTGAAAGAATCTTCATAGAGCTTCGCAGTGCAAGTGACAACAAACACCGATTCAAGCCCATTCGCTCCCATGTGCATGCTGGGCCGGGTCTTGCCTGCTCTGTTGCCAGCATGAGTTATCCCTCAATCGCCACCGACCAGATTATCAGGAATTAAGTCATGATAGGCTTTCAGAGTGGAAGCTAAAAGGAGATGAGTCACTGAGATGAGCTATCCACAAAATAGGTGTTAGGACTTAGCAACAATGGTTGCACATAGTTGCACTTCTGGTCATGCCAGGTGGATCACCGGAAAACCCACCAGGAACAGGGGAAGAAGCTTGTGTCACGTGCTTGCTAGGGGGGAACATGGAGACCAGGAACACCAAGGAACACGAGGATGCGGAAACTGCACCAGAATGACAGGGTTCCTGAGAAACGTCGGTGGGAGATAGAATAATATCTACCAAAAGAAAAATCTCAGGAACGCTTCCAATGTGGTAAAAACGTGATTTTGAACACAAAAGTGCTTCCCATTGTGGTAAAACAGAGATTCTGTGACATAATCCACAGGGAATGGCCCGAAAAACTCCTCTGGCAGTGTTACTCGTGGTCTCCAGTCCTATTAAACAGGCTCGGACATGTTGGCTGCTAGTTGTGTGTTGGCACGGTACCTCTGAGAGCCAAACCTTTTTCAAGCAGTATGCGTGCAACAACGGACATCACCCGGCACTGGTTCTGGTGCCCCGAAAAATCTGCATTTCTTGCTTCACACTTGTGGCCCCCCATTGTATGCATATTATATATATTTATATTAAATATATATAATATAATTATATATAATTATTTTATATCTATATATAATTATATGTTTATATACTGGTTACAAAATATGTGTATATTATACATACATATATATATATATATATTATATTTTTATATATGTATGTATTCCGGTCCCCCTAACAATAGAGGATCCCAAGATAAATAGATATAATACCAAACCATGTTTCTAGGGTGGTGTTCAACAGTTTGGTGAAGATACAATTTTCATCAATTCTCGATTCTATATTGAACTGCTCCCCCAAACGCTAATGTTCAAGGTGGCCATTCACGAGAGTTCACCACCTTTACTGGAATGGCGGGCCAAGAACAACGAAGTAAATGTATAAGTATACATTACAATATTCTGATTGTGTGAAGGGAGAATGGTTCATCGCCCATTGACATACATGTACTCATATGGAGGTTTCCTAAAATGGAGGTACCCTCAAATTCTCAATTTGTTTATGGGATTCTCCATTATAAACCATCCATTTGGGGGAGTAACCCCATTTATGGAAACCTCCATACATACATATATATATATATATAGATTTATATATATATATATATTTAGATTTATATATATATATAAATATAGATTTATATATATATATAGTTGTTTGCCACTGTAGGTTTTGACCCCAGGCCCCATCGCTGGGGCAGCCGGGATGGCACTGGCGGCTGAGGAGACTGGTCCTCACATGTATGCACTACGAGGTCATGTGAGCACATCGCGATGTGATGAGAGGGCTGCGCTGCGTGATACGTTTACAGTAACACATACGACTTCATTAGTATTTTGCCAATATTTCAAAAGACAATATGATCATAGTAGAGATTGGTCAAGACTGTTGATTGATAGGTGAATCCAACTGCTATGTTGTTCCACGGTACATGGGATAGTCGGATAGTCATGATCCGACTGGGCTTTCACAATTTTGTGGTTGGCTCAACTACCAACCAGACAGGATATCGAGTGATCCAAATGAGCTGCGGTGTGTGGCTACAAAGACAATTGCAACGGCTTCGTTTGCCCCTGGATTATTGAACTATGACTATAGAAGTACTATAGATATTGTGTAGGTTCATTTTGTTCACGATGAGCTGTCATTTGAACATGTTTGAACTCTGACAATTTATGAATATAGACTATATAGACTATATTGCTATATCATATCTCTGATTACATCATTTAGATTGGTTAACCAAAATTTGATTCACTTGTTCTTCCGTAGTCAACTTGAAATTCCGTAGTCAACTTGAATCGACTTCCATGAGCCTTTGGACCTAACATGTTTTGCAGCCCCTGTTTTCGACGACCCTGGAAGCAGGGTCGCAAGGTGCCCCGCGATGCGGGGCAGTGCCATCCTAAAAGCGATGCTGGCGGTCACTTTTTTTTGGATAAGAAAGGGGCAATTCAAGCTGTTCAAGGATACTCCGTATCTGAAGGAAACATCGATTTTGGATGATTTGGTAATATGTTACTGGAAAGCAGCCAATGAAATATAGTGAAATAGATCATATGACCCCAATTGAGAAGGAGTCATGCTGGATGTAACACAGGTGGCCATATGTGGCTATAGCCATAGTGCTGCAAGTTTTTACCCCTATTCACTTGGGGATATGGACAATATCACCTTATATTATATATATATATGTTCCTGGTCCCCGTTCCCGTAGCCCCCCCCCAATGGTATGGTCCCCTACTCCCTGACCTAGAATCTTTCATTTCCATGGTATTTACAGCATTTTGGATGCAAAACCTCATATTTCCATGATATCACCTACTTATGTAGGAACTAAAGAGTATAGTTATATTACCTCTTTACTATACCTATACTACCTACAGGACCCACCCACCTCCCACATCCACAGGGTGGAGGGGGGAACCATGACCATGGGGGGGAACCATGACCATGGGGGGGAGACTATATACACCCAACTGATGGGGGAGGCTATATACACCCAACTCCCATTCACAGGGGAGAGGGGGGGAACCATGACTACCTATACTACCTACAGGACCACATCCACAGGGGGGAGGGGGAACCATGACCATGGGGGGGAGGGGGTCCCCGAACCTGGAACACATATATCCTTAGTGGCAAATGAAGGTGGTTCCTCCTATCACGATACCAAACACTTTGTCCAAAGGTCTTTCGACTTAACATTGCGCACATGGAAATGAATTGGTTGGGTGGGTGGTTCAACCACCAAGCCGGGAATGTCTACTCGAGGCACCAGTCCTCACCATTCCTCACCAAAGATTCGCCAGGTCACCAGGTCAGATAGGGGATTCCCCAGCCCCAGTGTATGTTTGAGCTTGCTTCAATGAATCCAACAGTATGGGGTCCAAATGGGATCAAAATGCATCAAAATGCATCAAAATGCATAGTTCAATACCTCAAATGGCGCTGGAGAGAGAGATACCTAAAATGAGAGGATGCTGTGGGGCCATTGGTGCCCCGATTTTGGGGCCAAAGACATGAATGCTTTCATCGCTTTTGGTGGTACGGTCGACATCAGCTTGTCACTAGCCGTTGGCTGCGTCCAGGTGTTGCAGACGGCACGTCTCGTGCTAGTCTGGTTGCGTTGATACTGCAGGAATAGCATACCTCTTTAGCATCCCAACAACAACCAAGATCTTTCTAGCCAAAATTGCAGAAACATGGAAATACAATTTACACAGAATCAGGATACCACTCACTGCACCTTTAAAAAATTAGATGTCACAATCACCAATGCATCTTGGGAATGGTGTGGATATATTGTATCTCGAACTAAACCTGAAATATGTGGCATATGAATGTATATGATATGACCATATATGACTGTTGAACATCCGCCAAAAAAAGGCACCTGACGCCCTTTCCACAGCCAGCGCCACCTCGCTACGTCTCACTGTCAAAATCAAATCCAACGTCGCCCGGAAAGGTATCCGGTGCTAGGTTCGGATTCGGGGCTCCAAATTTGATGCATATGTTCAATCTCCATGTGGATTATTGGCTTCAGATTTGCAATCCACATGATCCAATATTACAAGTAGTACTGTATATACTCATTTCTCATTCCTTGAAAGCAGATTTATGATCGCTAGTTAATTGACTCTGTCAACTGATTATGGGAGTAGTGGGTGGCCAAACAAGCACCAGGCTTGCTCTTGGAAACGGTGGCTCCCAGCCATCAGTGGGATTCTGGGGGAAAGCATGTCCAACAAGTTCTGAACGGCAATATGCGTGTAGTATATTATTATATATATATATATACATTATCATCAAAGGAAGTTGGGAAGCAATCTTCCGAGTTACGGATGACTTTTACCTGTAACAATACACTCAATGAAGGGTGGTGTGAGACTGTGGTGTGAGACTTGGCATCACATAACAATACACTCAATGAAGGGTGGTGTGAGACTGTGGTTTGAGACTTGACATCACAAAACAATACACGCGTGTCATGGCTGCATGATTGTTGTCATCTGGTGTTGCCATGCGCGTAGAGAGATGCAGGTTAGCTACAGGATGATGCGCAACGTATTGTAATGGCTGCATGCATGTTGCATGGGCTATGTTTTGGGGAGGAAGCCGGAGCACGAAACCTTGTATTTTTCCGTGTAAAGTGGCTGCAGCCGGCGATGAAAGGTACCTTGTGTGTGCGGCGGTTGCGGCTGCGGTCGTTCCGGGCGTAATGGGTTCCTCCTCTGTGTTCTGCAACGAGTGGCTGTTCCTGTGTGCGTAGTTCTATACGTTTCTTGAATCTGTGGTTGCAGATCGCATTGGAGGGGCTGCATGATTGTTGTCATTTGCTGTTGCCATGTGCGTAGAGAGATTCAGGTTTGCTACGGGATGCTGCGAAACGCATTGTGATGGCTGTCTAAGGTCTAGGTGGCTGGGCGCCCCGGCTGCATGTGTAAGACTAATCCCGTCCCCCTCCCCCCCCTCCCCTATTAATAAAAACCTTTAGGGAGTATTTATGGATTTCGAAGCGGACCCTATTAATGAATTTCAAACCTTATTTCCTTATTTAACGCAATTAAAATAGTGCCAAAAATTGGATTTCGATGCGGACCCTATTAATAAAATTAAAACCTTAATGCTACTGTAAAAACTAGTGTGTTTGATTTCAAAATCAATTCAATTTCCTTATATAACGCAATTAAAATATTGCCAAAAATTGGATTTCGAAGCGACCCTATTAATAAATTTAACCTTAATAATAAAAACTTTGTTCGATTTCAAAATCAATTAAATTTCCTTATATAACGCCATTAAAATATTGCCGCAAATTGGTTTTCGAAGAGAGCCTTAATAATAAATTAAAAACCCAAGTAAGAAAATCAAAATTTTCGGACGGACCCTATTAATAAACACCCCGGGGTTAACTAGTTTTTATTTTTAGGGTGCAAAACCCACAAATGGTAGCTTTATTTTTAAATTGTTTTCTAAAGGGGATCAATTAAAAGTCAAATTGGCCAACCTGAAATTTTCCAAACTGGGAGATGGACCCTAGTTTTTAGTATTTGGGGGACGTTTAGTAATAGGGGGAAAGGACTATTCTCTTTTGCAGCTGGACATCGTAAATCGTATTGGAGTGGCTGCTTGACAGTGATTTGTCAGCAGATTTTTCAATTTTGGCGCTAGTCATTTTCCTTTTAAAAATCCTTTTAAGAAGTGCTTCAAAATCGCGTTTTTTCCGCTTTGGCGCCGAGATCCGGCTTTGGAGCTGCAATTCCTGTTGTGATTCTGTACGAGAAAGCTTCTCTGTGTAATTTGTTTTCTGTAAAGCTTGCTGTGTGTAAAAGATGGTGTGTAAAAGCTTCTCTGTTTAAAAAGCTAATGCTGTGTGTAAAATTTCTCTGCGAAAGAACTTGCTATGTGTAAAAGCTTTCTTTGTGCAAACTTTGTATCACAAAGTAGTACCGGGACGTACTTTGTGCAAGGTTTGTAGTCCAAAGTAGTACTGGGACGTACTTTGTGCAAGGTTTGTAGTCCAAAGTGGTACTGGGAAGTGCTTTGCGCAAGCTTCGTAGTACAAAGTAGTGCTGTTGTAGTACAAAGTAGTGCTGGGAAGTGCTTTGTGCAAGTTTTGTAATACAAAGTAGTACTGGGACGTGCTTTGTGCAAGCTTTGTATTACAAAGTAGTGCTGGGAAGTGCTTTGTGCAAGCTTTGTAGTACAAAGTTGTACTGGGAACTTCATCTCATCTCAAAGCATGTGAGCTCTTCTCAGCTCTTCTCATCTTATCCCATCTCCTCTCACATATCATTTAAAAAAGTTTAACTGTTTTCATCTCATCCGAGCACTGATCAACCTTTCCCATCTCCTCGAAATTGTTCTCAACTCATCTCAGCTGTTCTGCACGCCAGAAAGCTCTTACTGTCAGAGAGAAGTCTCTTGCACAAAAAAACATTGGGCGCAGAAAGTTTTTGCACACAGACACTTGAGACACAGATGCATTTACATACAAAAGCCTTTCCGAAATACTTTGTATACTACAAAGCTTGCACAAAGCACTTCCCAGTACCACTTTGTACTACAAAGCTTGCACAAAGCACTTCTCAGTACTACTTTGTACTACAAAGCTTGCACAAAACACGTTCCAGTACTACTTTGTAATACAAAGCTTGCACAAAACACGTTCCAGTACTACTATGTATTACAAAGCTTGCACAAAGCACTGTGGAGTGCGAAGTGCAAGTGTGAAGTGTGGAGTGTGAAGTGCGAAGAGTGCAGTGTGAAGTGTCCGGGAAGTTTTCGCTTGGTGTTGCATTGCGCCGGGGTCGCGCGCAGGTCATGTTCTTGGACAACATCTGTTTAACAGCTTCGCACACAGCACGCACGCACGGGCCTGGCTGGCACACGGTGCGTGCAAGTTCTATAGTACATCCCTAAGGCAACTTCCGCCCCGCTTCGTGTACTACTGGTACTTTATAAATATATAAATCTATTGAATATACCTGTATACATATGTATATAAATATATTTTTAAATATGTGTATGTATTGTATTGTATTGTATTGTATTCTATTGTATTGTATTGTATTGTATTGTAATGTATGTATGTATGTGTGAAAGTATGTATGTAAAATAATGTAATGTAATGTAATGTAATGCAATGCAAGGATGCATGTATGTATTGTAATGTATGTATGTATGCATGCATGCATGCAATGTATGCAATGTATGCAATGTATGCAATGTATGCAATGTATGCAATGTATCAACATATCAATGTATGTATGTTTGTCTGTCTATATGCCTGTATGTATGTATGTATGTATGTATATATGTTGTATGTATGTATGTATGTATGCAGGTAGGTAGGTATGTATGTATTGTAATGTAATGTAATGTAATGTTTTGTAATGTATTGTAATGTATGTATGTATGTAAGGTATTGTATTGTAATGTAATGTTAGTAATATGTGTGTATGTATGTATGCATGTTATGTTTTGTTATGTTTTGTTATGTTTTGTTATGTGATGTATGTATGTATGCAGGTAGGTAGGTATGTATGTATTGTAATGTAATGTAATGTAATGTTTTGTAATGTATTGTAATGTATGTATGTATGTAAGGTATTGTATTGTAATGTAACGTTAGTAATATGTGTGTATGTATGTATGCATGTTATGTTTTGTTATGTTTTGTTATGTTTTGTTATGTTTTGTTATGTGATGTATGTATGTATGCATGTATGTATGTATGTGTGTATGTATGTATGTATGTATGTATGTATGTATGTATGTATGTATGTAGTGTATGTATGTATGTATGTATGTATTTATGTATGTGTGTATGTATGTACGTATGTATGTATGAATGAATGTATGCTATGTATGTTATGTATGTTATGTATGTTTTGTATGATATGTAATGTAATGTTATGTTATGTAATGTTATGTTAAGTATGTATGCATGTATGTGTGTATGTAAGCATGTATGTATGTACGTATGTATGTATGTAATGTATGCATATGTATGTATGTATGTAATGTAATGTAATGTAAGGTAAGGTAAGGTAATGTAATGTAATGTAATGTATGTATGTATGTATGTAGTGTATGTAATGTATGTAATGTAGTATAATGTAATGCAATGTAATGTATGTAATGTATGCATATGTATGTATGTAATGTAATGTAATGTAATGTAATGTAATGTAATGTAATGTGTGTATGTATGTATGTATGTATGTAAGTATGTATGTATGTATGTATGTATGTATGTATGTGTGTATGTATGTATGTTTTTGTATGTATTGTAATGTAATGTAATGTAGTTTCAAGTAATGCTAAGTATGTATGTATGCATGTATGTATGTATGCATGCATGCATGCATGTATGCATGTATGTATGTATGTATGTAATGTACGGATGGATGGATGGATGTATGTAATGTAATGTAATGTAATGCAATGCAATGTAACTTAATGTATGTTTGCATGCAACGCTTGTATGTATGTAATGTAATTTAATGTAATTTAATGTAATGTAATGTCCTGCCATAGAATGTTATATATGTATGTGATGTAATGTAATTTAATGTAATGTAGTTCAAGGTAATGTATGTTTGCATGCATGCATGCATGTATGTATGTATTGTAATGTAATGTAATGTAATGTAATTTATTGTAATGTATGTATGTATGTAAGGAATTGTATTGTAACGCAATGTTAGTAACATATGTGTATGTATGTATGTTATGTTATGTTTTGTTATGTTTTGTTATGTGATGTATGTATGTATGTATGTATGTAATGTATGTATGTATGTAATGTAATGTAATGCAATGTAATGTATTGTAATGTAATGTAATGTAATGTATGTATGTATGTAATGTCATGTAATGTCATGTAATGTAATGTAATGTAAGTATGTATGTATGCATGTATGTATTTATGTGTGTATGTATTTATGTATGTATGTATGTATGTATGTATGTATGTATTAATGTATGTAATGTATGTAATGTATGTATCTATCTATGTATGTATGCATGCATGCATGTATGCATGTTTGTATTTCATGTGTGTATGGATGGATGTATGTGATGTAATGTAACCTAATTTAATGCAATGTAATGTAATTTAATGTGTGTTTGCATGTAATGCTTGTATGTATGTAACGAAATTTAATGTAATGTTATGTCATGGAATGCTATATATATATGTGTAATGTATTCTAATGTAATGTAATGCAAGGTAATGTATGTTTGCATGCATGCATCCATCCATGCATGCGTGTGTGTCTGTATGTATGTATGTATGTATGTATGTTTGTGCATGTAGATATACATATATGTATATGCATGCATATGTATTTACATGTATATATGTATTTACATGTATATACATGTTTGCATGCATGTAGTGTAGTGTGGTGTAGTGTGGTGTAGTGTAGTGTAATTTGATGTGATGTGATGTGATAGTAAGGTATGTTATGGTATGTATGAATAGCCAACTTCCATGATCATTTCATTGGATTGGTGAAGCCAGTTTCCATGCAACGAAGTTCTGCTCAGGATGCATCACCAGAGGAGCAGACCGATTTTGACAAGTCGCGCTGTAATTCACGGGGCCAGCGAGAGACTGGATTTGAAGTCATCTTTAAGACAGCTGCAAGCGAACAAACATATGGGTTTGTCTGAAAATAGGATATACCCCTAATCGAAGGAAGTTTAGAAGTCAAACTTCCGACAATATGAAGAGATGAAAAGCAGAGCAGGGCAGAGGCAGAGAGAAGAGGAAGATTAGAAGAGAAAGAGTAAGAAGACAGAAGATACAGATGCGCGAAAAGGTGGGAAAGTCGCGAAACACTGTGTTTTCCAATGATTTGTGGCTCCGGAGGGTCGAAAAGTAGGCTCGCTAAAGCGGCGGGTGTGGAGCCAGCTGGCCAGAGAAGTGATGAAAAATTGCACGCCGTTGTGGCGCGAAGCAGATTTCCAAGTCAAAATGTACAAAACACACCAGCGTCGGACCACTTTTGGAAGTTGAGATGTCGAAAAAGTGCACGCCGTTGTGGCGCGAAGCACATTTCGAAGTCAAAAGTGTTAAAAACTGGCGGTCTCGGACCACTTTTGGAAGTTGCGATGTCGAAAAAGTGCACGCCGTTGTGGCGCGAAGCACATTTCGAAGTCAAAATGTACAAAACACACCATGCTCGCGCCACTTTTGGAAGTTCGGATGTTGAAAAAGTGCACGCGGTTGTGGCGCGAAGCACATTTCGAAGTCAAAAGTGTAAAAACTGGGGGTTTTGAGCCTTTTTTGACGTTAAGATGTCGTGTCAAGTTGCTTAGTTGTTAATTTTGGAAGGCAACAAGCGTTTTCATTATACTATTTCGGGTGTGGAATGCAACAAGCGTTTTACCAGAACCATTCAGTGCGGAAAACGCTTCTTTCGTTTGTTTGGTGAAAACCTGGTGAATTCACCAGGTTTTCACCAAGTTTTCACCAGGTTTTGCAAATTCACCAGGATTCTATCAGTTTTCAACAAGACAAGGTCCAAGTTTAATCAGTTCACCAAGTTTTCACCAAGTTGTTTAAAAAAATCACCAGGCTTTCACCAAGTTACCAAGTTTTGAAATAACTCACCAGGTTTTCACCAATATAAACAAAAAACTTGGTGAATTCACCAAATTTTGATTTTAGCAGGTTTTCACCAAAAATAAAAAACACCTGGTGAATTCATCAAGCTTTCACCAGGTTTTCACCAGGTGTTCAAATATCACCAAGTTTTCATCACAAAAAAAACCTTGGTGAATTCACCAGGTTTTCACCAAGTTTATAAATCTCACCAGGTTTTCACCAAAAGTTAAAAAACTTGGTGAATTCATCAAGTTGTCACCAGGTTTTCACCAAGTTTTGAAGTTTCACCAAGTCTTCACCAGAGCAAAAAAAAACCTGGTGAATTCACCAGGTTTTCACCAGGTTTTCAAATATCACCAAGTTTTCACCACAAAAAAAACTTGGTGAATTCACCAGGTTTTCAACAAGTTTTCACCAGGTTTTGAAATTTCACCAAGTCTTCACCACCAAAAAAAAAAAATTAGTGAATTCACCAGGTTTTCACCAGGTTTTGAAATTTCACCAAGTTTTCACCAAAAAAAAACTTGGTGAATTCACCAGGTTTTCACCAGGTTTTCACCAAGTTTTGAAATTTCACCAGTTTTCAGGTGAATTCACCAGGTTTTAACCAAACCTGGTGAATTCACCAAGTTTTCACCAGGTTTTCACCAAGTTGTCACCTTGGTATTTTTTTCTTCAAATTCACCGCCAAAACGGATAAATTTCACCAAAAAAATGCTCAAAACGCTTCTTTTGGTGAATTTCAGAGGTGCAAAACGCTTCTTGATTTTTGATTTTGTGATTTTTCAAAAACCTGGTGAATTCACCAAGTTTTCACCAAGTTTTCAAATTTCACCAAGTTTTCACAAAAAAAAACTTGGTGAATTCACCAGGTTTTCACCAGGTTTTCAAATTTCACCAAGTTTTCACCAAAAAAAACTTGGTGAATTCACCAGGTTTTCACCAGGTTTTCAAATTTCACCAAGTTTTCACCAAAAAACAAAAACTTGGTGAATTCACCAGATTTTCACCAGGTTTTCAAATTTCACCAAGTTTTCACCCAAAAAAAACTTGGTGAATTCACCAGGTTTTCACCAGGTTTTCAAATTTCACCAAGTTTTCACCAAAAAAAAACTTGGTGAACTCACCAGGTTTTCACCAGGTTTTCAAATTTCACCAAGTTTTCACCAAAAAAAAACTTGGTGAATTCACCAGGTTTTCACCAGGTTTTCAAATTTCACCAAGTTTTCACCAAAAAAAAATGGTGAATTCACCGGGTTTTCACCAGGTTTTCAAATTTCACCAAGTTTTCACCCCCCCCAAAAAAAAGGTGAATTCACCAGGTTTTCACCAGGTTTTCAAATTTCACCAAGTTTTCACCAAAAAAACACTTGGTGAATTCACTAGGTTTTTTCACCAGGTCTTTCATCAGGTTTTGGAAATTCACCAGGTTTCCACTAAGTTTTCACCAGGTTTTTCAATTTTTTTTACCAAGCATGGGCGATCAATCAGGAGGTGTCAGAATCGAATCAAGTTTTCACTGCAGTGATGGTAGATATGTAATTTTGAAACAAGCGTTTTTTTGGCATCATTTCCAGGAAAAAAACGCAAGAAGCGTTTTATACTCTCTCTTGAACACACAAAACGCTTCTTTGGAATGAAACGTTGTTGGATCCCTGGCAAACCCTCCGTAAGCAACTTAACAAGATGTCGAAAAAGGAGGCACTGATTAACTTAACTAACTTGACTAACTTAACTAACTTCACTAACTTAACTACCCTAACTTCGACGACAACAGCAACAGCAACAACAACAACAACCACAACCACAACCACAACCACAACAACTACAACTACAACTACAACAACTACAACTACAACTACAACTACACAACAACTACAACTAGAACTACAACTACAACAACTATAGCTACAACTACAACAACCACAACTACAACTACAACAACAACAACAACATCAACAGCAACAACAACAACAACAACAACTACAACTACAACGGCAACTACAACTACAACTGCACAACAACTACAACAAGAACTAAAACAACTACAGCTACAACAACAACAACAACAGCAACAACTACAGCTACAACTACAACAACAACTACTACTACAACTACAACTACAGCAACAACAACTACTACAACTACATTACACAACAACTACAACTACACAACAACTACAGCTACAACTACAACAACAACTACTACTACAACTACAACTACAGCAACAACAACTACTACAACTACAACTACAACTACAAAACAACTACAACTACAACTATATGACTGCAACTACACTACACTAATTACATTACACCACAACTACAACTCCACTACGCTACAACTACAACTACGGTTGCAGTACATCACACTACATCCAGCAGTTGTGGGTGAGGTGACCACTGCAACCACTGCAACCACTCCAGCAAACACAACTCCAACCACCTTTCGGTCAATCAGTGGATTCGCTCTGCCATCCCGGATTCACAACAACCAAGCTCTCCTATAGGTTTCCTATTCTGAAACTTCCGCCACCGCCTTGTGCGGTACTACTGGTAATTATGGTTATTTAACAGGGAGAATGATAGTAAACCCCTGGATTTAGGGCTACCCTATTTGTAGGCAAACCCAGAGTACAATGTATTACAATATAATGTTTTGGGATGAGATGTTGTACAATGACCCTCACATGGATGGTTTGTTCTTGGGCGGGCCACATTGGTAGTATAAGTGTGCTTACTGCACACAGCGTAAACGCCATTGTCTACACGGCAAAACGTTGTAAAACCACCCCAGAGTCGCTGGGATGTTGAGCCCGTCGAGTGCTAAAGATGACCACTGATGTGTGTCCCGTAGTGCTCCATTGTTGATCAATACCACCATGCCCATATAGCAGACAAGGATGCTCAAGGCATATATAACACTCATTGAGATATCCATATACCAGCCTTTGTGCACCAGTTGTTGAACCCAACGGAATGTAAAGCATTGGAGATAGGTCTCCTCACGGCCCTCCGGGCACAGGGGCACAGGGGCACACGGGCACGCGGCCGATCCACGGGAACACGGGCACACGAGGAATCCACGGGCACACGGGAAAACGGGCACACGGGCACACGAGCAATCCACGGGCACACGGGCACCCGGGCACACGGACACACAGCGAAATCACAGGCACACGGGCAATCGACCGGCCCGGGCAAGGGCCCACAGTCAATCCACGAGCACAGGAATCAAAGAAAGATTAATTAGATTAATTAGATAGACAGGTAGATCGATCGATAGATAGATAGATAGATTAGATCGATTAGATCGATTAGATCGATTAGATCGATTAGATCGATCAGAAAGATCAGATATATCAGATAGATCAGATAGATCAGAAAGATCAGATAGATCAGATAGATCAGATAGATCAGACAGATTAGACAGATTAGACAGATTAGATAGATCAGATAGATCAGATAGATCAGATAGATCAGGTAGATCAGATAGATCAGATAGATCAGATAGATCAGATAGATCAGATAGATTAGATAGATTAGATAGGTTAGGTAGGTTAGATAGATGCGATAGACTAGATAGATTAGATAGATTAGACAAGTTAAAAAGGTAAGAAAGGTTAGATAGGTTGGATAGGTTAGATAGGTTAGATAGATTAGATAGATCAGATAGATCAGATAGATTAGATCGATTAGATCGATTAGATCGATTAGATAGATTAGATAGACTAGATAGATTAGATTAGATCGATTAGATTGATTAGATCGATTAGATCCATTAGATCCATTAGATCCATTAGATCGATTAGATCCATTAGATCGATTAGATCGATTAGATCGATTAGGTAGATTAGATTAGATAATTAGATAGATTAGAACGAATAGATAGATTATATAGATTAGGTAGATAAGAAAGATAAAGATAAGATAGACAAGACAAATAATATGCATAAGACAGATAAGATAGATAAGATAGATCAGAAAGATCAGATAGATTAGATAGATCAGATAGATCGGATAGATCGGATAGATCGGATAGATCGATTAGATCGGATAGATCGGATGGATCGGATAGATCGGATAGATAGGATAGATTAGATAGATCAGATAGATCAGATAGAGCAGATGGATCAGATAGATCAGATAGATCAGATAGATAGATAGATAGATAGATCGATTAGATCGATTAGATCGATTAGATCGATTAGATCGATTAGATCGATTAGATCGATATTAGATCGATATTAGATCGATATTAGATCGATATTAGATCGATATTAGATCGATATTAGATCGATATTAGATCGATTAGATCGATTAGATCGAGTAGATCGATTAGATCGAGTGGATGGATTAGATAGATTAGATAGATTAGATCGATTAGGTAGATTAGATAGACTAGATAGATTAGATAGATTAGATAGATTAGAAAGATTAGATAGATCAGATAGATCAGATAGATTGGATAGACCAGATAGATCAGACAGATTAGATAGATCAGATAGATCAGATAGATCAGGTAGATCAGATAGATCAGATAGATCAGATAGATCAGATAGATTAGATAGATTAGATAGGTTAGGTAGGTTAGATAGATGCAATAGACTAGATAGATTAGATAGATTAGACAAGTTAAAAAGGTTAGAAAGGTTAGATAGGTTGGATAGGTTAGATAGGTTAGATAGATTAGATAGATCAGATAGATCAGATAGATTAGACCGATTAGATCGATTAGATCGATTAGATAGATTAGATAGACTAGATAGATTAGATTAGATCGATTAGATCGATTAGATCGATTAGATCGATTAGATCCATTAGATCCATTAGATCCATTAGATCGATTAGATCGATTAGAAAGATTAGATAGATTAGATAGATAAGAAAGATAAGAAAGATAAGATAGATAAGATAAATAAGATGAATAAGACAGATAAGATAGATAAGATAGATCAGAAAGATCAGATAGATTAGATAGATCGGATAGATCGGATAGATCAGATAGATCAGATAGATTAGATAGATCCGATAGATCAGATAGATAGGTAGATAGATAGATAGCTAGGTAGATAGATAGATAGATAGATAGATAGATAAGATAAGATCAGGTCAGATCAGGTTAGATCAGAGAAGATGAGATGAGATGAGAAAAGATGGATAGATAGATGGATAGATAGATAGATAGATAGGATAGATAAGATAGATTAGATAGATAAGATAGATAAGATAAATAAGATAAATAAGATAAATAAGGCAGATAAGACAGCGATAAGACAGATAAGATAGATAAGATAGATCAGAAAGATCAGATAGATCAGATAGATCAGATAGATTTGATGGATCAGATAGATCGGATAGATCGGATAGGTCGGATAGATCGGATAGATCAGATAGATCAGATAGATCAGATAGATCAGATAGATCAGATAGATCAGATAGATCAGACAGATCAGATAGATCAGATAGATTAGATCGATTAGATCGATTAGATCGATTAGATAGATTAGATAGACTAGATAGATTAGATTAGATCGATTAGATTGATTAGATCGATTAGATCCATTAGATCCATTAGATCCATTAGATCGATTAGATCCATTAGATCGATTAGATCGATTAGGTAGATTAGATTAGATAATTAGATAGATTAGAACGAATAGATAGATTATATAGATTAGGTAGATAAGAAAGATAAGAAAGATAAGATAGACAAGACAAATAATATGCATAAGACAGATAAGATAGATAAGATAGATCAGAAAGATCAGATAGATTAGATAGATCAGATAGATCGGATAGATCGGATAGATCGGATAGATCGATTAGATCGGATAGATCGGATGGATCGGATAGATCGGATAGATAGGATAGATTAGATAGATCAGATAGATCAGATAGAGCAGATGGATCAGATAGATCAGATAGATCAGATAGATAGATAGATAGATAGAAAGATAGATAGATAGATAGATCGATTAGATCGATTAGATCGATTAGATCGATTAGATCGATTAGATCGATTAGATCGATATTAGATCGATATTAGATCGATATTAGATCGATATTAGATCGATATTAGATCGATTAGATCGAGTAGATCGATTAGATCGAGTGGATGGATTAGATAGATTAGATAGATTAGATCGATTAGGTAGATTAGATAGACTAGATAGATTAGATAGATTAGATAGATTAGAAAGATTAGATAGATCAGATAGATCAGATAGATTGGATAGATCAGATAGATCAGACAGATTAGATAGATCAGATAGATCAGGTAGATCAGGTAGATCAGATAGATCAGATAGATCAGATAGATCAGATAGATTAGATAGATTAGATAGGTTAGGTAGGTTAGATAGATGCAATAGACTAGATAGATTAGATAGATTAGACAAGTTAAAAAGGTTAGAAAGGTTAGATAGGTTGGATAGGTTAGATAGGTTAGATAGATTAGATAGATCAGATAGATCAGATAGATTAGACCGATTAGATCGATTAGATCGATTAGATAGATTAGATAGACTAGATAGATTAGATTAGATCGATTAGATCGATTAGATCGATTAGATCGATTAGATCCATTAGATCCATTAGATCGATTAGATCGATTAGATAGATTAGAAAGATTAGATAGATTAGATAGATAAGAAAGATAAGAAAGATAAGATAGATAAGATAAATAAGATGAATAAGACAGATAAGATAGATAAGATAGATCAGAAAGATCAGATAGATTAGATAGATCAGATAGATCGGATAGATCGGATAGATCGGATAGATCGGATAGATCAGATAGATCAGATAGATTAGATAGATCCGATAGATCAGATAGATAGGTAGATAGATAGATAGCTAGGTAGATAGATAGATAGATAGATAAGATAAGATCAGGTCAGATCAGATTAGATCAGAGAAGATGAGATGAGATGAGAAAAGATGGATAGATAGATGGATAGATAGATAGATAGATAGGATAGATAAGATAGATTAGATAGATAAGATAGATAAGATAGAGCAGATGCATCAGATAGATCAGATAGATCAGATAGATAGATAGAAAGATAGATAGATAGATAGATCGATTAGATCGATTAGATCGATTAGATCGATTAGATCGATTAGATCGATATTAGATCGATATTAGATCGATATTAGATCGATTAGATCGATTAGATCGAGTAGATCGATTAGATCGAGTGGATGGATTAGATAGATTAGATAGATTAGATCGATTAGGTAGATTAGATAGACTAGATAGATTAGATAGATTAGATAGATTAGAAAGATTAGATAGATCAGATAGATCAGATAGATTGGATAGACCAGATAGATCAGACAGATTAGATAGATCAGATAGATCAGATAGATCAGGTAGATCAGATAGATCAGATAGATCAGATAGATCAGATAGATTAGATAGATTAGATAGGTTAGGTAGGTTAGATAGATGCAATAGACTAGATAGATTAGATAGATTAGACAAGTTAAAAAGGTTAGAAAGGTTAGATAGGTTGGATAGGTTAGATAGGTTAGATAGATTAGATAGATCAGATAGATCAGATAGATTAGACCGATTAGATCGATTAGATCGATTAGATAGATTAGATAGACTAGATAGATTAGATTAGATCGATTAGATCGATTAGATCGATTAGATCGATTAGATCCATTAGATCCATTAGATCCATTAGATCGATTAGATCGATTAGAAAGATTAGATAGATTAGATAGATAAGAAAGATAAGAAAGATAAGATAGATAAGATAAATAAGATGAATAAGACAGATAAGATAGATAAGATAGATCAGAAAGATCAGATAGATTAGATAGATCGGATAGATCGGATAGATCAGATAGATCAGATAGATTAGATAGATCCGATAGATCAGATAGATAGGTAGATAGATAGATAGCTAGGTAGATAGATAGATAGATAGATAGATAGATAAGATAAGATCAGGTCAGATCAGGTTAGATCAGAGAAGATGAGATGAGATGAGAAAAGATGGATAGATAGATGGATAGATAGATAGATAGATAGGATAGATAAGATAGATTAGATAGATAAGATAGATAAGATAAATAAGATAAATAAGATAAATAAGGCAGATAAGACAGCGATAAGACAGATAAGATAGATAAGATAGATCAGAAAGATCAGATAGATCAGATAGATCAGATAGATTTGATGGATCAGATAGATCGGATAGATCGGATAGGTCGGATAGATCGGATAGATCAGATAGATCAGATAGATCAGATAGATCAGATAGATCAGATAGATCAGATAGATCAGACAGATCAGATAGATCAGATAGATTAGATCGATTAGATCGATTAGATCGATTAGATAGATCAATTAGATCAGAATAGATCGATAGATCAGCAATAGAATCAGATGATCAGTAGCATAGATTTAGATGATAAGATAGATAGATACAAAGGCAAAAGGATAAATCCATAAGTAGAAAGGGAGACGAGGAATCTAGGATAGACCGGGCCAAAACGGCACATGTGGAAATTAACTTATGATCAAGGCAAAACAACGACATTAAGCTGCACGCAAACAACACGGCAAGGACAACGACATGCCATCTACAGCAGACAGCGCTGAAACGCTGCATGTTGACATTAATGTTAGATCAAGGCATCACAGCACAGCGGAACAAAGTTGCATGCAAACAACAAGGCAACCACATGGTCATGCAACAAGAAGGAACGTCAAACAAACACCAAGGTCTACAACGACGGGCAACGAGCTCATGCTGCTATGACATCACGCTGCGGCAACCGGTTGACACACAGACAGACAAACAGACAGACAGACAGACAGACAAACAGATAGATAGGTAGATAGATAGAAAGACAGACACACAGACATATAGATGCATAGGCAAAAGGATAAATCAATAAGTAGAAAGGGAGACGGAGATACAGATAGAGAGAGAGAGAGAAAAAGTGAGAGATAGAGAGAGAGAGGGAGAGGGAGAGCGAGAGAGAGAGAGAGAAAGAGAGAGAAAGAGCGGGAGTAAGAGAGATCAATACACAGATAGACGGGCACCCGGGCACAACCCGATCAACGGGCACACGGACACACGGGCACCCGGGCACAACCCCGATTCACGGGCACACGGGCACACGGGCACACGGGCAAGGGCCACCAGAGCACTGCCCTCATTGCCTCATTACAGCTTTCCACAGCTATATGGATGTGTTTGATTGATTATTTGTGGTCAGCAGTGCCACAACAGTATCTCAGTCGGTCTCTCGCTTCCCTCGGCGAAGCCCCCATTCGCATGTGAATGCTTCCGTCGGCCGTCCAGCAGCAGTTTTTACATGTTTCACATCATATGAATCACATGATTACAGATGTCACAGAAGCATGCAGCTACAGAAGGGCGATTTCCCAACAAAGCGGATGGCTATATATGCTTATAGTTTTGAGCAACAACTGGGTATTCCAGAGTTGGATAATTAGTGTTAGCATTTTGACCCATATCCCTATTACACTGGCCTACAGTGTCACCCAGTTTTGATCATTTTTGACCACAAGAGAAACAGGGAGGGCTACTGGAGGAGAACAGCACTGCTTGAATCAACCCCAATCTCCGAGAAAAACAGAAATACGATGCCCCTCCTCATAGCTTGAATCTCTGTTGCTGTCAGGAGGAAGAGACAAAATGAGATTAAGATAGATTAGATAAGTTATCTCTTTGCTATGCTGGACTTCATCGCTTGCAGAAATCACAATCTGCATCGGGCAAAGTTGCCGGAGTCCCAGAGTCCTGCACAGCTGCACCTTTGAGGTCTCTCCACCAAAGTCTCGTAGATGTTGATTTTCACACGTAGATGCAATTCTGATTGGGTTTAGTAGTATTTGGGTGTGCAGTTCCATTTAATGGGCGGTTTTTCACCATAGTTGTAGGATTGTAGGGGTATGTAGGGGTTAATTAATTCCCACCATAGTTATGCCCAATCATAGGCCATGGAAAATCTGCCGGGCAATACTCCTTATGAGCCAGGACCAGTCTTAAGCGTAACTAGTCCAGCGTTCATTTGTTGGCCACCTCAGAATCAAATCTCTGATTTGCGTTTTATATCCCAAACATATTATATACACTACAAGAATTGAATCGGCAATATCGTGTCATGATCTCCCTTCTCTCTGTCTCTCTGTCTCTCTGTCTCTGTCTCTCTCTCTCTCTCTCTTTCTCTCTCTCTCTCTCTACCCTTATGTTTTTTCATACACATACATGTGTGTATGTATGTGTATATAAATATAAATATGTATATTCATATGTATGTTCACGGTTCACGTGTATGTATATATGTATATTAAGAACACGGCAAGACCCTGGGGTTCGCCTGGACTCGCAACTAGCGTCCGGGCAAGCCAAGATGACAATGATGATGACGATGATGATGATGATGATGATGATGATGATGATGTGGTTGATATCTTTTGAAACCTTAAGAAGCACAAAATGACTGCAGGAACAATTGTTCCATGGGGGCCGGGGGTACCTGTAGTACCGCACAAGGCGGTGGCGGAAGTTTCAAAAAAAGGAAACCTATAGGAGAGGTTGGTTGTTGTGACTCACGGATGGCAGAGCGAATCCACTGATGGACTGAAAGGGGAGAAGCATCAAAAAAAAAATATAAATGCATCAAAAAAATATAAATGCATCAAAAAAATATAAATGCATCAAAAAAAATAAATGACCATGAAGAAAGGAGGGAAGGAGGAAAGGAGGGAAGGAGGAAAGGAGGGAAGGAAGGAAGGAGGGAAGGAGGGAAGGAAGGAAGGAAGGAAGGAAGGAGGGAAGGAGGAAAGGAGGGAAGGAGGAAAGGAGGGAAGGAGGGAAGGAGGGAAGGAGGAAAGGAGAAAAGGAGGGAAGGAAGGAAGGAATGCAGGCAGGCAGGCAGACAGGCAGGCAGGCAGGCAGGAAGGAAGGAAGGAAGGAAGAAAGGAAATAAGGAGGGAAGGAGGGAACAAGGAAAGGAGGGAAGGACGAAAGGAAGGAAGGAAGAAAGGAGGGAAGGAGGAAAGGAGGGAAGGAGGAAAGGAGGGAAGGAGGAAAGGAGGGAAGGAGGAAAGGAGGGAAGGAGGAAAGGAGGGAAGGAGGGAAGGAGGGAAGGATGCAAGGGGGGAACGAAGGGAAGGAAGGAAGGAAGGAAAGAAGGAAGGAAGGATCATGTGTGCAGTCAACACTTGCAGCTTGCAGCCACCACGGGCAGCGTGCAAAGTGCTGCTGAGCTGCTAGAGCTGAGGGGGTTCCAAAACTATTTTCTGGCCTTGTTCGGGCCTCGTTTTGGCATCGTTTTTGGCCTCGTTCGGAACCCGTTGCAGAAATCCTGAGTTGAGATGCAAGTCAGAGCCACATAGATTTGTGACCAAAACATACCAAAACATACATGAACCATGCGCTCACATTTTGTTTTGAGACTTGTGCCTATGTGCTTCTCTGTTGGTACGCATTGCGGGGGGAGGCGCTGCGCCCTCCCCCCTGCACCCCCCCACCCGCTTTTATTTTTAAACCGGTTCCCCTTGCTACCTACTATTCCTTTCTTTTTGCATAAGCATCATCGTTTATTTGGGTTAATTTCATCTTTGCTGATATCCATCGAGACTTGTGCCTATGTGCTTCTTTCTTCTTGCTTGCAATATATCCATTGAGACTTGTGCCTATGTGCTTCTCTCTTGGTACGCATTGCGGGGGGAGGCGCTGCGCCCTCCCCCCTGCACCCCCCCACCCGCTTTTATTTTTTAACCGGTTCCCCTTGCTACCTACTATTCCTTTCTTTTTGCATAAGCATCATCGTTTATTTGGGTTAATTTCATCTTTGCTGATATCCATCGAGACTTGTGCCTACGTGCTTCTTTTTTGATCTTGTCGTTCTTACTTGCAATATATCCATTGAGACTTGTGCCTATGTGCTTCTCTCTTGGTACGCATTGCGGGGGGAGGCGCTGCGCCCTCCCCCCTGCACCCCCCCACCCGCTTTTATTTTTAAAACGGTTCCCCTTGCTACCTACTATTCCTTTCTTTTTGCATAAGCATCACCGTTTATTTGGGTTAATTTCATCTTTGCTGATATCCATCGAGACTTGTGCCTATGTGCTTCTTTCTTGATCTTGTCGTTCTTACTTGCAATATATCCATTGAGACTTGTGCCTATGTGCTTCTCTCTTGGTACGCATTGCGGGGGGAGGCGCTGCGCCCTCCCCCCTGCCCCCCCCCACCCGCTTTTATTTTTAAACCGGTTCCCCTTGCTACCTACTATTCCTTTCTTTTTGCATAAGCATCATCGTTTATTTGGGTTAATTTCATCTTTGTTGATATCCATCGAGACTTGTGCCTAAGTGCTTCTTTCTTGATCTTTTCGTTCTTACTTGCAATATATCCATTGAGACTTGTGCCTATGTGCTTCTCTCTTGGTACGCATTGCACCCCCCACCCGCTTTTATTTTTAAACCGGTTCCCCTTGCTACCTACTATTCCTTTCTTTTTGCATAAACATCATCGTTTATTTGGGTTAATTTCATCTTTGTT